>WYDF02084541.1:0-11056 GCA_009867245.2 Adranes taylori | reverse complement strand
TCTGATTTGTTAGTCTCTCATATTTGTTACACATTTTTCGAAGACGACCTGCTTAATCTAACTAATTAATCAATTAAACAATTAATGTAGTCGTGTTAATAAACGACGATACCCATCCATATGATCATTGATAACTTGATAAATTGTTTACTAATTTCATTCTCTAGGTTGTAATCCAACAAACTGTACTTTAACATGATATATAGGATCTTTTCTTTCTAACCTTTTCTTCTGCAAATTTTGAAATTCCGTCATCAAAATCGATATTGTGAATTGAGAAAATGGCTATTGTTAAAAAAACTTTGATTGGGAACAGAGTCGAAAAGTTCATATTCAACCACAAACTCTAAGAATCTTCAGGAAGTCCAACCAAGAGACTTTTCTTATGGAACTTTAAACCGGCTTTTTGGAAATCTTCTTAGGCGTAGGCTTTCTCTACGAATACCATCTGCACTAAGCTCATAATAATTTTCAACCAAACTTGAGAAGTTCAGTTTCCAAGGTTTCGATCAGATTGCTGGGCTCTACAACTGCAAACCAACATGATTATATATATATATATATATATATAGAAAATAGATAATTCATGAGGTCCCTCGGTGTAATAATATGTAAATTTGAAATTAATATGATCAATTGTATCTCTGAAAAAATTTAGCTCATCCGGGAATCGAACCCGGCTCTTCCGTTTTCCGGTCGGTTGTTTAGCCCACTACACTAACGAGCCATGAGTTTTCAAAGAACAAATGTTTTTATATGTGTTACAATCTCATATGCTAACGTGTACAAGTAAAGTATTTGTGAGCCGGCAAAAAGGCGTGAAAACAGAAATTAATAATAAGTTCTAAACAATACTAGTAGCGACACCTATCTGATGACACAAAAACTATGTGTTGACGATACGTGCAGGCAGCTGCGAATAATTGTTAATAAATAAATCTCTCGTAAATGTGCTTTTTTTACCACACTGTGCCTTCTAGGACAATATCCAAGCATTGCTCACACATATACCAAGCAGTTGGGAGAACATGCTTATGTACCAGCGGTGTGTTTTCAATGTTGTTATATACAAGGCCCAAGGCCACTATCATATCTGCTAAATCAACTCCCCCCTCCCCCCCCCCAAATAAGTGCGTTATATTTCTTCATCATTTTAGGGCACCGAATCTCAACGTTTTTCTTCTTCTGTTTAGTGTAACGTAAACAAACATCAACAGGCGTTGCTGCAGCATATGTACTGCTTAATACTAGTTTTATTATCCAGCTATTTGACTACAACTCTCTTCTCATTATCAATCTTTTGGGAGGGCCTTCGACACTCACGCTTCAGATCTCTGTCACTTTTCAAATCGCAGCCTCTCAGTCTGTTACTTCGATGAGTGCCTAAACTGAACATTCCTTCTTCATGTCGTAAATATTGATGCATCCACGAAATGTGTCATCTCCTCCATAAATTATGTAGTCATGTACAGGTTCTGAAACACTAGTCCTGACAAAGAGTTTGATTCCCCATTTCTTTGGCTTTGTTTTGAATGTACTGCCTACGAGAACCTGCCCTGGTACCTTTATAGGGTATCATCATTTCATCAATTGAACACTTTTTCTCATTCTGGACTTTCTAAAAATTTTGTCGAATATGCTCAAATACTGGCCTTCATTTAATCGTTATTTGAAAAATACTGCAATCTGCGTAAAGTTTGATACCTTTTCAGTGACATCACTTCTGCTATTGGGCTGTATCGTAGATTAGTGGACCAGTAATCTATGTATGCTGACATTTACATCAAACTCATGACTAATTTAATTGCAAAAAAATCTTGAATTTCAAAAAAGCTTGTTGCTACACATTTCCCAGTTTGTTAAGTATAGTACAGGTTTGTATTATCCACTATTAGATTTATAAGTTTATCATCGAAGAACTGCTTGAAATATTCAATTGGGGTACCTATCCTCTAGGGATGAATGAATCCATTGTCTTCATTGATGTTTGACTCATATAGAAACTCATCTTCCGCCCAGCTGAGGAGAAAACATAACACTAAAATTTGTTTTATTTGAAATATTGTTTCCTTTGAGATAAAATTTATGTAAAAGACTTATTTGTAAATACTCCGTGGTGGTTTTGCATGGTTGCGTTCCTCTGTTGTCGCTTTTGAGGTAGAGACTACGAAACTGAATCCTGGGTCCCAACAGTCCTAGGTGCTGGATCTTCAGTAGGTAACGGTAAGTCTTCACGTACTACTGTTGATGCAGAATATTCACTTTCTTGATCAGGAGCATGATTTTCATATTCCAGATTGACAGAATTATTAATATCGAATCCTGGAGGGCACTCTTCAACCGTTGCATTGCTTGTAAACGCCGAAATGCCCGCCTTATCATTATCAGAATCTTCAATATCAGGCCCCATTCCATGGGCTGGTACCACAGCAAGAATTCTCTCAGTTCGACTGTAGATCTGCAAAAATAAATAAATGTCTCAATATTGTTTAGGTCTATAGAGCATAGTGCTTCAGAATTGCTGACTCATTTATTTTTGTGGTACCAAAGCTAAGCTATCAGCTACAACCCCTTGTAGGTACCAAGTACGAGAAATACAAACTACACTACCCTTAGAGGATACTAAACCCCATTGAGCTGTTTCATTACTTAAATCGATCCAAGAACTCGTGGAGGAGTCATGTTTGGACCCACCCTGTACAAATCTGAGGCCTTCCATATTGTCATTGTATGATCAAGGGTGGGCAGCGCCAAACTATCCAAAATACATTGTAATTTACTACAAGAAATAAAATTACAAAAATATTAATATTTACCTTTCGAAATGCTGGTGTACTTCTGTTCGCCACCAACATGCCTAATGCACAAACATATATTCTCCAACTGTTTCTGCAAGTCAACACCAAGCACCCAAGAGAGCGCATCAGTGCCTTAATTGTCAGTGGAAAAGCATTCCGTGAGACATGTTGCGAGGAACTCGTTATTTCAGTACGCTTACAGATGCTCTGACGTCATTAAAAGTGTGTATCCTGTAATATACTTTGCCAAGTTAAGTGTTAACAATGTAATTTTTTTGTCTTTAAAAAAACCTTTAGACTTTTCAGGGAAATCACACATTGCAGATAATAGGGTTTGAGCTGCTCCTTTGGTTTCAATCGTTTCCGAAGCTCTACATAGTTCCTCAATGGTATTGACAATTTTCTTAAAGTACTTCATCACAGCTTTAAAAGCTGGGTAGTAAGCACTATACCTTGTTTCTGAAAGTTGCTTAAATTTAATTTCAACATTTGTCAAAAGTATCAACTTCAACATTTGTGAGTAGAAGCTGAGAAACTTTCCAATGTGCCTAAAGAAGTCCTACTTAATGAAACTGTTCCAAAAGAGTCTACTCCACACAGATTCAGAGGGTGGCTTGTATAGGGTACAAACAGTACTTTAAGATTAAGTTAAAAAATCCTTGCTTGAACTCCTGAATGCTCAATTACCTTCAAAATATCTTCAGTAACGTCAAACACTAAAAAAACTTACAAATGACTCCTTTGTTTCAACTTTTTTGTTCTCTTAATCTTATTTTGTGTGCTAGGAGACAAATAGATAATTGAGTTGACTGTTTTAGCTTGATATGGATCATATTTTGATAGAAATTCAATCAGCTGTAGAAAATTTCTTTTGTTCTCCGCTAAGATATGCTCTCAGTGGCCGCAGAATGGAAAATTTTATTTAGCCGTAACTGCGATAAATATAGTGAAACTTAGTCGTGAAATATAATGATGTTTATGAGTCTTTTTAAAAGATCTCCGCATTTCCTTTCTCATGTTGCAGCAGCTGTCTGGTTAACATCCTTCGTCTTCGGCCCTTGCTTCTTAACTAAAACAAATGGTTCGTTTTTGTTTTGTAATACTTTATTTCATCTTTTAATCAAATCAAACCTTAGATTATCTGAAACAAGGAAAGGCTAATCAGAGATGGCAGAAAACAAAATATAACCATTTTTTTCTTCTTCACCTACTCGTTCTTCTCTTCCTCCTACTCATTCTAGTTCATCATTTTTATGTTTGTTTACTTAAACACCACCACAGTTCAAACGAAACGCGACAAAATACCCCCTCTCCCTACACTATAATACTGAATCATTACAGCATCACATCGTTTACCCGCAATTTGTTGCAATTAGCGATTGTTAAAGCCAATGTAAATTATTTGTCATCCTCTCAGAGCTGGTACCCGGTGCAAATCGCGGACACCACACACGTCTTTCTACGCCACTGATTGTGGTTTCGTTTGTATTTTTTTGTAATAATTTTATACAGTGTAGATAATATACTGCGCACATGCAGATAATTTGTAATTGCAAAACATTGAAAAATTAAAAATCTCCATACGAATTCTTGAACAAAGATTAGTACGGACTAAATTATCCGATCTCCTTCCGGATGGTGTCATTCGGCATAGGTCTTTACAACCAATTTCAGATATTATGTTGTAGTTGAAAGATTCTGTTTCTAGCCTGCTTTTTTCACGATCTGTTTTACTGGATATGTAATTATTATATTGATTATATGAGCTGCTTCTCCTGGACAATTTTTGCTGCAATTTTTTGAAGTAGTTATTTTGGTAATTAATAAAACAAACACTGATTATGACTTATTTATATCTTGACTAATACTAAACATCCACTTTATTAAATAGTACATAATCAAAGGCAAAACTAAAATACATTTGAAAGAACATAGCGATAAATATTTACCTTTCAATGAGGTTCATATATTAATTTGTTTTCTACTTGATAACAATTTGTTACATTAATTATAATTATTTATTCAAAGTAAAATAAAAAAAAAAACTTGGTGTTTCTCAATTAAGATTTATAATAAAATAAATGTCTACTCACGTCAGCTCTTATTTTCACAAATGAACGAGAAAATGCGCCTAGTATAAATTGAACTTTTTATATTGATAAAATTCTGCACCATTCTGAACTACTCCGAATCTAATCAAATTCTAAGCGACCCTCTCTATAATTTTTTTGGTTTTATATTATCGGTCGATCGTGACGCTCGAGTCCTCTCGAGTACAAAACGTCGAGAAGAAAGTTTGTTTTGTCTCACAATTATCTCTTTCAAAGCCAACAAAAGCATCAAACATATTCGCGTAGAAAGTATGTCATTTTTCTCCTTGCCACTAATTTCTTGTTGACGCGGTAAGTTTTCTTTCCCCACAGGTATGAAGTACATTTGGATCCCAAATTCTTATGTGAATATGTGAGTAATTATTGTTCCAATAGAATAAATCGTAATTTCCCTTAGATCATCTACTTAGAATGTTTAAAACTCTTTATATTAGAATCCCAATAAGTAAATACGTCTGATATTTTTTGGCGTTATATCAAACACTTCATCATAATTCCTTGGAACAGATGGGTGACTTTTTCTTTTACTTTTATATATTGCGTTTGGATGGCATTATATCGCTGGTATAAATGGTCAATTAATCCGCATGAGGTCGTTGAGCAAGCAAAGAGAAAATTTAGACGGGTTTTAATATATATCCTCTTCGGGTTTTCGTTTGGCATTTGGCTTTCGAATTGTTCGGTTTGTGTATAGCTATGCTCACTTTCCCTTCGCACTATTATCCTATCATCATTTTCACCCAGCGTGTAAATTTTTGACATGTTAGTCCCGATTTGTACACCGCCATTATATTTCCCCATTTTGCATCACTTTTGACTACTATTTATAATTATCTTCATTAATTAATAGATTTTTCCGTTGACTCTCTGCGCTATCCATTATTTAAATTTAAAACTGAAATTCCATGAGTATTATCATTGTTTTGTAACGAGCCAAGTGCAAGTGTCCAATATAATTAAAAAATTATACCTGACCTACGAGGGCAAATGTCCACCTCCTGTAATTTTTTTTAAAGAAGCTATATTTCACAGCTATATTTTTTGGAGGTCCATATATTTTTTTGGACCCAGATATTTCTTTTTAACTGTTAACTATAATACTATAATATAATCCCTTCTGTTTTAACTACTCTCCTAAATTTGCCACTAATTATTGTTTTAAAAATAATATATAAATCAACGTTTGCATATACGAGGGTATTCCCAGAAGCAATGGCGGAACACCAAATTATTTTGTATTTTAGAAACGGAAAAAGGTTATTTGAATGTTAATTGGGCTCCCTATAGTTCAACACCTCCCCGCAATGCTGGGTCCGCTAGTTCGACCCTGTCCAGAAGTATACGACCTAACAAAGAACACACAAAACATGTAGGAAAACATACCTTTATTTCTCTATGTAGTTTCCTTTTATTACGAGCCATTTTTCAAGTTTAAAAACAGAAAATAATCCGCGGGGCTTAATCTGGCGAATAGCGTGAGTGACGAATCGCCATAACGAATGAGTGAACTGTTGCATTGTCTTGATGAAACAAAACTTTTTCTTTACGCCAAATCCGGCTATTTTGTCTTGATTTCATCACTAAAACGCTACAATAAGTTCGCATAATACTCACCGTTGATCGGTATTTCTTTCTAAAGATAATTAATGAAAATTATTGCATGCGTACCCAAAAATTGACGGCATCACTTTGCTTGCAGATGGAACTGTCTGCTCTTTCTTTGAAGCCGATTTTCACACTTTCAGTCCATTGTTTTAGCTATCCTGTGAAGTGACAGACCCATGTTTCATATGTGGTAATGAATGGATGCAGAAACTCTGCTTTATTGCTGTAAAACTTCGCCACATATTCGCACGACGATGTTTTTGTCCCATTATAAATAAACGTGGTACCTATCTTGCGCACAGCATTCTCATGTCCAAATTTTCAGACAATATGCGATGTACGGCATCATTTTGTGCATTTTCTTCATCATTGCTGTCTTCCTGTACAATTTCTGGTGTGTCAGTCTCATTTGGTCGAACACTGCGATGTTTGGTTTGCAGCTCGTAGGGCCTCGTTTAAACTCTGCCACCCAATAGTTTACTGTTGTAAACGAAGGAGAAGACGCCCCCGGAGCAGAATCTAGCTTCGCTTTGATATTGGTTGGACTTTTATATTAAAGTATTGTGTCACATAACGATGACCAATTTATTCCATTTTTCAATTTTTTACAAATTCATTGAGAGCGTTCGCTATTGATGGCTGCCAAAGAAATACTAAATAATGTAACTTTATAAAGATGGTATTTTCTGTCATAGTCTTTCTTTTCCAATAACAAGCGCCATATGTACGTCAAGTTGGGTACTTCTGCGACTATCGTCGTACGTAATGCTTATTATTTTAATATTGTGCCCTGTATTGAGGGAAGCAAACACATTTAAGCGATTCAATTCGCGCTACTTCTGGATGTATCAAGGATTGAGAGGCATTAGAAAGGGTTTCGAACCGAGAACAACATTCTGTAAAGCAAGCGTAGGAACTCTACTTGGGGAGGAGCGAGAGGTTCTGCATAGATGGGTGGAGTAATTCTACCTACTTAACGATGGGCAGATACACACACAGTTCGATCCTGCTGAAGACGGCATTATGGTCGAGGAACCAACTATGGCGGAAGTGAGAGAAGCTATCAAGAGCTTAAGTAATTATAAAGCAACAGGAGAGGATGTGTTACCAGCAGAAATATTTAAATATGGAGGGGAAAGTCTAATGCAAACAATACACCAACTGATAACGAAGATCTGGCATGA
Organism: Adranes taylori; assembly: GCA_009867245.2. Lineage (NCBI taxonomy): Eukaryota > Metazoa > Arthropoda > Insecta > Coleoptera > Staphylinidae > Adranes > Adranes taylori. The sequence continues at coordinate 3,358 of WYDF02084541.1, read as the reverse complement.
GGAAATAATGCCGAAAGAGTGGAACACAGCCATAATAATACCGCTCCATAAGAAATGGGATCGATTAAACAACTATCGCGGAATATCACTACTTAACGCTGACTATAAAATAGTGGTGAAAGATCAAGATTGAAACCCCATGTGGAGATCGCATTGGGAGAATATCAGTGTGGTTTTCGTTCCAACCACTCGACCATCGATCAAATATTCATCCTGAGGATAGTGGTATGAACGCAGTATAACACTTCATCAATTGTTTATAGATTTACTCGCAGCATACGACAAAATACTAAGAGGAAGTTGTACAAGTTAATAAGAATGACGCCTTGTGGCAGCAAAGTAAGGGTGAAAGGCGAGCTGTCAGGGAGTTTCGAAGTTACAGAAGGCTTGAAACAAGGAGACTCACTGCCGACTCTATTTTATATTAATATGTAACACTTGAAGCGGTCATCACACGATGACCTACAAAAACTACACGTTAACCCAGAATGTATATACAACAGAACATGTCAACAGTTAGCCTTTACAGTCGACATTGATTTAGTGACTAGGAAGATAGAACCACTAAAGGAAAACCTTCAAATACTTCAGAGGGAAGGAAACCCATGGATCAATAGCAGAGAGAAGACCAAGTACATGATAAACAGTAGAAACACTACACGCTGGAGAAACGTGAAGGGTTTGAGAGAGTCGACAAAGTTAAATACCTCGGAAGTGTGATAACTGAAGATAATGATATCACCACTGAAATCAAAGCTAGAATGATCGCAGGAAATAGATGTTATTGCGCCTATATTAATGTACTCAAATCATCCATTGTCTCTAAAGAATTAAAATGAAAAGTGTAAGTAACTGTCATTAAACTAGCCGTCGCGTATGGTTCGGAGTCGTGGACGCTTGCGAAAAGGATTGAGAACACATAGAGAGAGGGCGAGCGGAAAGTTCTTAGGAAAATCTTCGGACCAGTACGGGACGAGGAAGGCTGGAAAATCCGCACCAACGCTGAATTAGAAGCATTGTACCAGAAGCCGTCCATTGTCAATGACATAAAGACCCAACAAACTCAGGTGAATAGGACATGTCGAACGGATGGATGGATTCAGAGTGCCAAAAAGTCCTAAACAACCGCCAAGAAAGCAGCAGACCAGTAGAGCGACCACGCAAAAGGTGGATGGACGATGTAAGTAAACATCTACGGCCGCAATTGGAGGAGGAAGGCGATGTCAACAGACAATTGGATGAATCTTGTTGTAGTGGCGGCCGCGCATCTTAATGGTCTGTAGAGCCAGCTAAAGTAAAAGTATTAATTCAATTTGCGAACTGCATACTTTAGTGGAAAATTTAGGATACTGCGCGTTTCTTTGCTAATTATAGCAATTGCTACTTAGTAATTGACTGGTGTTGAGCTGATTAACTGTAATTGCTTGACTACATTAAAAAATCCATGGTCAAAGATTTTAAAGGGCGTAATATACTTTGACTTTCATATACTTTGACTGCTCATGGATATTTCAATTTTCTGTTGATTTCTTTTGGATTTGCTCTCGGCTTGCTTCCTTTTCGTTTTCGAGATGCTTTTGTTTTGCTGAGGATACACTCCCGATGTGGTTTTCATGTTTTCGATTCCTCTCGCTTTGTTTTCAATTTTTGCTCTTGCTGTGTTCATGATTAGCTCTCGATTTGTTTCCTATATAGCCTCGATATAATATGCAAATATTACTTTTATGAAAGGTTTTATCTAGACATAATGTTTTATACTGTTTCGTTTGTTTTTGTTTGAATCGGTGATATGCATTAGATATAAACAATGAGCTTTAAATTAGCTGATAAATACACTAATAAATTTAATGAGATTTAATTTAATTTAATTAGTAAAACGTTAATTAAAAATCACAATATTCGAATTAATTTTAGTTGTGCTAAATATATTGTAATGAAATTGGAATTTATTACAAATTTATTGATTCCATGAGTACTGTGTTTTAAATCAAATGTGTTGTACAAGGAATATTTCTATGGATGGTATTTTTATAAACTATTGTGATGGATTATAATATTAATTTTTTACAAAGACATGGAGTCTGGAAAAATCCATATACATTTCCTAATAATCAATCGCATTCTGAAAGCGGGGTGAGTTAATATTTTATTTTGTATTAAATGAATTATTAGTTTATACTTTATAAATTATGAGTTTAATTATCACAATCTATAGAATTTCTTAAACTAATTAATAAATTATTTGATTAATGATTTAAGCATTTGAAAGTAACAGATTTAAACTAGAATAAATTGCAGTTTTTTCTTCTCATAGTTGAAATAAACAATGTTACTTCTATATATGTTACATGTACATAAGTATTATAATTATATCATATCTCTTGCATGTTTATATCTTGACATATGATTAACATTTTTTTCTGCCTTCCTACCATTCCTTTTATTTTTCAATAATAACAGCATTTAATTCGTATGATAATAACTAACCACGGTATCATGATCTTGAATAAAATATGGAACAATGAATATTAGTCGCAAGTCTTAATTAAATGTGAAATATTTTTTTTCTGCATTCGCTTTTTTTTTTCTTCAAGTGAATCACAGTGTCTAGAAAATATGACTGAAAATTGAATATTTCGGAGCAGTTTCTTAAGTTATAATTATATAGCAGATTTACTTGCATATATTCACATTACCTCATCTATGTTCGATGTACTCTGAGTGCGCTGAAATTAGTTTCTCAATCATAAATTGAGGAAAACATAGAATTCTTATCTTCTTGAATCCCTAACAAAACTTTTGTTTCGTTTAAACGCGGAAAAGGCACGTTCTGTAGATGCACTGGTGACAGGGATAGATAGTGAGTGGCAATTCCCATAATTTAAGAATTTCTACAGTCTTCAAGGGATTTCCCTAACCCATTAGCATTTATTTTATTTAAGCCTATGCGAGATTCCCTAATCTAGCTCTAACATGCTCACCCATGAATTATTTGAAAAGAAAATTTTTGTTCTTCAAAAATAAGTTTATAAACAATTTATATGTAAAAAGAATAGAAAATAAAGAGAAAACAGCCCACCAACGGGGACCAAATCCTCAACCTCTCAGGTGCAAGCTAATCGTTTTAACCATTCACTTATTTCACTAATATCTTTAATAAGTATTAAAGATATTAGCACAAGTACATTATGTATATTGTATACTCTGTCGGGCTACAGCTTACACAAGACTATCTTTAGTTCGATTTTTAAACGAAATTATGCAGATAAATTTGTGAACGTGATCGACACCCCATCTTTCATACACTGGAAGTCCTACGTTTTGTTATATCTTGCATAAAACTAAAGTTGAACTTTGT
>WYDF02084530.1:0-11056 GCA_009867245.2 Adranes taylori | reverse complement strand
TGAAAGATACTTGACCAACTTTGAAATAAAATTGACCAACTTTGCAACATAAATCAAAATATCATCCACTGACTTAATGTGGCCTTTGCGTTAGGCCTATACGTTAGGTAAACAAGTTCACAAAACCTTTTTCCTCTTCAGCCGTACTGCGAGCACCATCAGTCGTTAGAGAAATAATTTTAGAAAAATCTATTTCTCTTTCAGCGTGTACAATTATAACTGCTTTGCAAATATTTATTTCTCTTCTTGTTACTGGTAGTGATATTAGACTGATCATTTCTTTTTTAGTATTATTTCCAACACATTAACGAACAAAAATTGCTAAACGCGCTGATCCAGTTATGTCAGTACTCTCATCAAGACAGATTTTGAATAATTTAATTCCAAAATATAAATATAAATAATTTAATGATACAGGCAAAAATAAAATAATTTTTTTTTTTATAAACAAAAACATAAAAACAGTAAGCCAGAAGATTTTATATTTTATTTTTTGCTGGTGACTTATATTGCTAGCCATTTCAAAGATTCTATCTTTCACCGTGTTTCTAGCCAAAGGCATATCTTTTCTTCCTTGGACGATTTTCTCATTGTTTTCAAAATTTTCGAACAGAACTTGGTGCATATTTTAATCATGCTTCTTTCATATAGTCACCATTACTAAATGGTTTTCCGAGCTTGGCAATTATGTTTGAGGCAAAAAAACTAGCAGCATATTGGAACGACTATCGCGAACTTTCAATACAGATGTTTACTGAGTATTTCTGTCTTTAGTTCCTCGAGTAATAAATTATTTTTTGTTCTTCCTGGCTTTTGTCAATGTACGTTTTACGATTTGTTTCAAAATGCCGTTTTACTGACGACGTTCTTGCATACTGCTGTCCCGAAATATAAAACACATACTGCTTTGTTACCTTCTTTGTTAATCATGCCATACTCATCGGTCCACTAATTTTGGAACTCTCTACTGCTTGTTTTTTGTTTCTAGCTAGTCGTATTAAGTGCAACTGTAATGGCAGAGTTGAAGCGGGGCCACGTGATTAGCAGCAGCCCTGGCAGAGTTGAACTATTCAACTTTACCAGCTCCTCCTAACATCCTTAAGCTGCTGCTGGTAAGAGTGAGTGTATTCACACGACGCTTGTTTATCAAACGCTGGCTGCTGGCTGCTGCCACAAAAATAAATCATTCACGTGCAAGCAAAATTTTCGTATGTGGCGCCTTTGACACGCGTGCCATAGATTTGCTACCCCTACCTAGATTATCATGGGTAAAGATAACATTCCTAAGGTGGTACCATGTTTACGTAGCCCTTTTACTTTAAGTAGTATATAAATATATTTTCTTAAGTTTTATAATTATTTCTACACAGTTCGCTTAATTTGTTCAAACACCAATGTATGAACAAAATCATTCGTTTTGCGGTTAATAAGAAATATTCAGATAGAATTTCGACACGCCTCGTAAAACAAGTCGCGATCAAAAACTGCGATTGAGCGATACTCTTTTCTGTTCTCGATGAATGGGGTTCGTTTCGAAGCCAAATAAAATAAAACGCGATGAAACGACGAAAAAGGTGCAAGTCAAAAACGATAAAAAAATAATAATAGAAATAAGCAAACAAAACCGACGTAAAGATCGTAACGTGGCATCGGTTCATCGGAGAGAAAGAGATATCGAGAAGAGAAAAAGAGAATTACGCTATAGGTCCTTAGCGCCGTCGTTGAGGAGCCACCACACATCACAGAATGGAATGTACAAATGCCGAAAAACAAAAGAGGTACGATCGGCTCCTGAGGCAAGGGCATATAGGTATAGCCTACTTGATTATGTAGGAATTGTTTTATAGGTCTGATTTAGTGATGATTTGATACTAAATTGTAAAGATGTAAAAAGCACTTTAATCTAATTAAAATATTCCCCGTGATAGATTTATTTTTCTATGATATTTTCTACACGTAGGTAGAAAAATAATTTTAAAACAATTGATGGTTTATTATCTTTGATTACTACTAAATTATATTTTATTTATAATTATGTAAGGTGTGATTTCGCATTTGGTTTATTTCTTAGTTAGTGTATATCTATATGGAGTTACTTGGAGCTATGGAGCAAATAAATCCAGTGTTCTTCACTGGATACATTGGATGTATCCAGTGTTCATAATTTACCTCCTCCTTGTATTCCCTCCAAGGCAGTATCGTCCTACCTTGTAATAATACCAGCCTATTCTGTTGTTGTCATTCATTTAACACTGAAATTTTATTCTTTTCTTCATTGTTACCGTTATCACAATTTTGAATTTTGAAGCTTCAATAAATATTTCTGGACCATTCTTAACAATTACGCAATTTAACAGATGCAATAAGTAGTAGTAAGTTCTCAAGCTTTTCCTTCCTTTTTTGCCCTCTATAACAGTTTAATATACCTTTCGGTTTAATTAAAGTTTAATAAATGTTTCACAAAGTAAACGTGGAGCAAAGTTGAACTTAAATTTAATTATTTCTCTGGTCAATTAAATCAATATGAATATGTATCGAAAGTCACATTCCGAACGACAAACTCTTGTCACTCTATTCATAAAAAATGCCATGACAGAAAAGAGAACTTTCCACTTGACTTACTACCGTAACTACGACGACCGCCATTTAAGTTCTTACAAAACGACCACCATTAACCGACTGGTTTTTTTTTTGTAATGACTGTTTTAACTAAATGCAATTTTGTGAAGAAATGCAAAATTTCGAGTGAAGGTTTCGATAATTTTTACGATTATAGTAAAGACGTAAGTTAAAAATAATGCCTCGAATCGATTCGTCAATTTTTGCTAATCAAACGCAATCAGGAAACATTGTGTACAAGATTACTTTGTTGTCATGCTTTTTGGCCTAATGACTTCCAAATTTCAAGCAAAATTGCATGGACAAAAAATGTAGAAGTCTAGTAAATATTCTTTAATCAAAACTATTCTAAAACAAAATTTCTAGCCAATTGTACATAAATTTGTGACATGATTTTAAGTAGCAAGTGTTTGTGTGTGTAGAAACATGAAGCATGAAACCTGTGTCTCCTCTTCAGAATCTCACGTATACCTGATATCAAAGTACCTAGATTTCCGAAATGTGGGGTCATTATTGCATCCTCAGAGTATCCTAGACACATGAGGAAAAAAACGTTGCGGTATTGAATCGTATACTAACGGAACTTGAAGTTTTCAACACCTATAATAATTTGAGCATCTACAACAATAAGAAGCACCATTTGCTTCAATTAATACTACAAGGTAAGATAAAGGCTTCTATCATAGGATAATCCCCACCCCTATGCATTGGTGGAGAAGTCTATTGAAGCATCTATCTAAAATTATTTGATGATAACTAAAGGTCTCTCTTAATTTGGGAACACTTAGGTCTGTTCTTTTTCAGACATCATCTGCCTTAGATTGTTTGAAGCATTTAAAAGAATTAACAAAATTAATAAATAATTCCGTTGTAAAAATAATAGTCTGTAAAACCTTACCCAGAATGTCGGCAATCAAAACTCATCGATTATATTATGGGGGTGGCCAAAATAGGCGTCGCGTTTAGAATCGAAATGTGATTTTTTATTTTACTTTATATATTTTTATTTTCTTCTCAGCTTCGCGGCGAGCAACCTTTCAGTTCGAATCTATAACTAGATGATTAATTCTTTAAGACCCGCCGATTCTTCATCTTTATAATTGGTATTGATGTAAAGTTAAGCGGCCAAACACCGCGTTTAAGTTTTTATTTATTAATGGGATGTTCATTTTATAGGTTGTACCGAAACTTATTACACTTTATCTTTGCTTTATTAGAACCTTGATTTCATCGACTTGGAAATTATATGATGATTTGCTTTTGATCAGTTGAAAATAACTTAGTTACTTTTGAAGTTGTCAATATTCTCCGTGATACATTTTTGCTTACGTTGGAAGCATTTTTTCTAGTATTTTTACTCCAGCAAATTAGGCATCAGTTTGAAGTATTTTTTCTTCCAATGTAAGTAAACTGCAGTCAGTATCACGTGTCAGGATGATTCTGCGAATAAATCTCTCTAAAAATTAGGTACATTACAGAAAATGCTTTTCACCAGCGGTTTAGTAGTCAGAAGTTGCTTTATTTAGCATTGATCATGATAGCTTAACTGGTTTAGTACTCTTTTAGTGGTTTTGTAGTAGAATAGCAGAGATTTACACAGCTTTGTGAGTCTTTGCATTTGATATTCTACCAATTATGACCCAAAATATGGTACACGTATAAGAGCAAAGATTACACCTTAATATGTAATAATAATAATTAACCTTTATTGGCGTCATTAAATTTCCTTACAAAAACTTATATACTCAACAAATTTTTACAACTAATTCTATTTGAAACGAAAAATACTAAAAGGAAATAAAAAAACTCAATGCAACGAAGAAAATGATATGCTATCTTTTCTTCTTCTCTTTCCTTTCTTTTCTTTTTTTTCCCCTTTTGTTTTACATACTTTTGTTTGTGTTTCTCTGTTGCCCTTTCTTCCTTTGTCCCTCCGATATATTTTTTATTTTTATTCCCATATTCTTACTCTTCCTTTCTATTTATCTCCTCCACTATCTTCTCCATTATCTTGATTCCTTTTCCTCCCTGCACCATACACATCCACCTAAATATGTATTATATTTTAAATAATAGCTTTCATGTCCCAACATCATGAAAATTCAGCTACAAATTCATGAGAGAAAAAATAAATAAAATTGGTTGCAATTTAATTGCAAAATTAATTGAATTGCAAAATTGATGTACATATATCTACATCTTACAATCCAATAATACACAAACAAGACTAGTTAGTATTGTCAAAAATAATAAAAAAAAAACTCCAAATTATAGTATACGTGTTGTTACGACGGATGTAATTATGTAAAAATGTGCTTAACATGCCTCCGGGATCGTCGACTGTCTCATCTGATTCAGCCGCTAAACACCTTAGTCCGGACTTAAGTACAGTTACATCAGAATATAAAATCAGATAATGAATAAATCCATTTTAAATTTATGAATGAAATCGAAAATATTCTTTGATGCAAAATAAATTAAAAGTTTTATGTGCATTTGTAGCAAGTAGTAGTTTTCTTTAACGTCAGGTATAATTTCAACCATGTGGATCATCATTCATTTGAAAACCAACAATCCTTCAAAACAAAAACAAAACAATGGTCTGGATAATGACCAGTAAATGCAATATAAGAAGCAACTCCTCAGCAAATCTTTAGCAGATTGATTTTTGCAGCTGGTTCTTGTAATCAGCGATTACCATAGATAATGTGCTTGTTCTGAAGTTCTCAATTCAACCATTTCTAATAAAAGATACTTCTGATTCTAAATGTTTTTGATATCTCCCACTCTTCTAATTCCATGCGAAGGAATTTTATATGCGTTTAGCAGACTAACGCGCGTAATTCAACCTAAGGTCACAGTAGAGACAACAGAATAAGCTTAATCCTACCAATTGGAAAAACAAATGGCAAACACATCTATCTCGTAAATTTTTAAGGAAACCATAGACTATCTTAAAATCCATGCAACGTAAACCTTATCGTCAACGAAATTAGGACGAACGTTACGGTAAGTTTATATTTCTTTACCTTCAATCATTTTGATGTTTCCGGAATACATATCTTGCATCATCTACTGCATCATCTACAATCACTATACAAACAACTTTAAATGATGTACCATGTACATTTAAAATTGTATAATCAAATAAATGCAAAAGTCTCTATGGTATCCTAGGATTTTATGAAATAGCACTTACTAATACCACATCACGAGAACTAGTAACTGTCAATTCCATGAGATGCTTTCAATATTAATAATAAACAATTCTAAAAAATTAAACAAGCGAGGGCGACGAAATCTAATAGACTCATAACAGATATTAAAATCTGTACTCCCAAATTACAAGAGCGGATAAATTAAACAATGGATAAAAGTTATTGGAACCATCAAGAGTAGGGTTTATTTGAACACCAATGCCAAAAATATGTTAAGTTAACTGTGGCCAAAGGTTCAAAGAAAATAACAAGTTGACAAGAAAAGACAATTTCAACATAGCGTAACTTAAACAATATGAATATATCTGATCCAAAGTCACATTCCGAACAATAAACATTACTACAAATCTACCAAGTTTCTGATACTCATACAGATATTGTTGGACCACAAAGCACCTTAAACAAATGTTTCGCAAAGCAACTACCTGAAATTTTCTACGCATACTAATTATTTCAACAAAATGTGGAACAACAGTTTCTACAGCAGCTTTGACATCTTCTTCTCTTGTCCGTTGACTCTCGTGAGAGTATGGTGACATCATGTCTCAATGGCTTTTATGGTGGTTCTCCATCCTTGGCTGCCGTGTCTGACATGATGTGCTCAAAGGAATATAATCAGGTGGTTTCCCATTGTCTGCCTGATCCTCATGCCGTTGACTCATTTATTGAATTGAGTTCGTCCGCCTTAGGGGCAAGAGGGTGCCCCTTAGCTTTGACATAAGGTTTACCTTTCTCTCGAAAAGGAAATAGGTTGCAGTAGGGTACTATGTTTATGTAATAATTATTTATATACTGGTTTATTCTAGTTTCTAAATTAATAAATCTAAATCGCAAATGTGAACCGCAAATGTTCAACAGAATTATATTTCTTTCCCTTTTTTTGTATTTACTATTTACTTAATTCCGCAAACAAATTCTGTAAACAATAAACAATACATAAACATTTTCAGAGCAGAATAATTCTTATTGATAATATTTAAATATTCTGTTTTCAATAATTTTATTGCATATAAACAATATTTATTAAATAAGATCAAATTAAATTAATTAGCAGAATTTAAATAAGTAAATGTGTTATAATATTTTCTACCATCTAAACGAATCTCTATATTTCTATGTCGAATCCCATAAACCAGATTTTTTATAGTGGTCGCATTATGCTTTTGTTTTCTTTGTTTAACAAAGGTACGACAGAATTTTTGTGGTTTTGTTTCTAAATTAATTGGACGTTTGTTCATGCAGTCATAATGTTATGAAAGAAATATTCGTTTATATCTACAAGTGAATCATTTGTAAAAAGGTTCGTCTTTGCGGTTAAATAACAGACATTCCGGTGTTCAGAGTTAATCGTTTAATTCAAATACTGGTTAGAATAATTCATCTAGTTTAAAAACGTTATTTTTGTTTATAATTTCGATACTCGAAAAGACTCATGTACATTAATGTTATTTTATTACGTAATAAAAGCCTCATAAACGGATTCGCCACCCAATCATTTATATACGGAAAGACAGAAGCACTTGTACATAGGCGAGGAACCGCTATAAATGTCCTGGTAACAATTGCTTTAAAATTTTCTCATTTTTGCCAGACAGCGACGCATTTAGCAATATGACATAACGAAAGCATCCTGACGAGAATTATAACAAATGGGAAAGTACATAACTTTACGTAATAATTACCACACTCAGGGCAACCACACTCAGGAAATAGAATGTACAATTGGTCCTATAGACAGTATTTGGTAAACTGCATAAAGTCTTAAGGTCAAATATATTTCCAATATGAAAAGACTCACAGATATGATAAGGCAGACATGAATATGCTAGACAGAAGGTTCCAGTATGCATAAAAAGGAAGATATACAGTCAATGTGTTATCCCTGCTCTAATTTTTAGAGCAGACACAATCTATTTGACTAGAAAAACAGCAAAGAAAATTCGATTAAAAAGCGATGAGCGGTCACTATTAGAGTATTCGCCTTAGAAATCGAATGCCAAGTATAAAAATCAGAAATAGTCTAAAGGGCCTTCCTTCAAGAGATTTGCTAAAATCTCGACGAAAGGCATATCTCCAGCAATGAACCCAAATGTATTGATTGATAATGATTAGAAAACTTATTGTACGATGACTACTTAATGGTAGCGTAACAAAATTGTACATAATACATAAATGTTAACTCTTTAATAAGATATTATTTTTGAACGCAATAAATATTGAGGTTTCAAGAAGAGGGGTTATCAAAATTCCTTTTTGAAAGTTCAATTAAAAATATAAATTATATAGTAATATTTGCATCTACCAAAGCAATGAGCAATTTAAGTGTACCTTACAACTTAAATCCGTCCCTATCAGATACCACCCTCAGAGACACTGATAGTAAAGAGCATTGGTGTAATCTTATGATATCTAAAATATTTCCGGAACTTTTAAATTACTCCCAATCTAAGTTTTCTATTTTGTTTCAATATTCCTTTTTCGTTTGTCCAATAAAGACCTTCAATATTTTATATAGGAAGAGCGGAGTATACACTAAGCCCAATTGAGGGCAACCAACAATTTCTGGTCTTGAAGGTGAGACGAACCCCTTCCATTTCTGCCTGGAGCATATCATGCGGAAAATCCCGTTTAACCCGCGAGGAACTATCTATAACAGATCCCTTCACTACATGCCCTTCGTAGATGATGTTGTCCTTCTTGGTAAAAGCTCGAGAGCATTGAGAGAGGCGCTGCAACATATGAGTGAAGTCAGGAGGCGTTTAGTGCTAAAAATTAACAACGAAGGACGAAAATAAAGGAAATGTTATGCACGGTGTGTCATTTGGAATGCGAAAAAGAAAGGTACGAGAGAGTTGGAGGGTTCAAGTACCTACGGGTCCTGGTGACAGAACTACAGAGATATAAGCACGAATTGCCGCATGAAACAGATGCTTCTATGCTTTTAATAAGCTACTGAATTCCTCAGCCCTCTCTACAAACTTCAAGCTCATCGTATACAGCATCATAATTCGACCAGTGGTGCTATCTTGATGTGAGACTTAGACGCTCACTGAACGTGACAAGAATTTTCTTTGGGTTTGAGGAAGAACGGTGCTGAGAAAGATCCTCAGAGCGATTTGTGCAGCGAGTGGCGCAATCGAACCTACGAAGAAGTATATAAGCAATACGGTGATATTGACCTGGTTACTAAGGTGAAGAAGACGGCTGCGGTACCTGGAGTCCCCAAGAAAACTCTCGATCAACAACCGGAGGGCAGACGGAAGACAGGCGGAAGACAGGTCAATGAAGAGACAGGAACAAGGCCTCTACTTGTAACCGACATTTGTTAACAAAAAAAAAAGAGAAAACAATAGACATATCTCTCATAGTGTAGCTAGGAAAAAAAGATACTGAAAGAAATCCTTGAAAATCGAAATTAAAATATAAAATATATTTTCCGTATTAGTGATTAAATAAATTATTAACGTTTTGTCGAATAGTTTCATAACCAGCAAAACCTAAGTGATAATGGGTGATCGTCACACGTAACGATTGAAATACATTTCCGCAGCGAAAAAAAAAACGTGAAAGTAAATACAACAAGACCTGCACTAAATTTCTTTCTTATTTGTTATTTTAAAGAATTCCACCACGTTTTTGACATTAAGCGATCCTCATAAGACTAATAACTCAAGTTTTAATGACTTTTGTTTGTTGACGCGAAAGACAGAAAAGACAAGCCAGTGACAATATGTTGTTTGGAGTCGGTATTTTTATTTGATGCATAAGCGAAAAGGCACAAAATATCCACGCATTTATTATAAAAAATATATTTTATGTTTAAAATATAATTTTTGTGGCGAGTTGACAGTACACATTGGACATCATGACCCCCATAAATAAGGCGCTATGTATGTTTTCATTGGTATAGTACTAACCAATTGAAGAACTTGAATTAAATATTTGTATAATTAACATGACTTAATTTCTTATATTGTAAGTTGTGTTAAAAAAATCCAAGTTCAATTGTTTTATTATTGCAGTTTAAAATTATTGATGTTTCAATCAATAATGATTTATCTAATAAGATATTAAAACCGTAAATCCCTCCCCGCCGTCCACCTTCACCGGACTAGGTTAAAACTATTCCGTGTGCAAGATTTATTTTACAGATAATAAAGATGCCTACATTTTTTATTTGAAAAAACTTTGGAAAAATTAAACCGGGTCGTAAAAATTTCGGAAGGAAATTTTGTGAAATTACATTCATTTGGAGGAAAAAATAAAAACCGCGCCATAGGCAAATGGGTAGGCGAATACACGATTAGTCGAACTGAAAGTTCTTGGCAACTATCGTGTTAGAAATTACCCGAAAAATGAGTTAAGAGAGGCCGAAAACCGCGCCAAAGCGGACATACTGAGATTCATGGATAGTAGCATTGAGAAGATTTTGGTTACAAATATCCCATTAGTGACTCAAAACCGGGACAACAAAGATTTCCGCGCCGTAAGCAAATATGGTAACCGGAGGATTCTTGGGTTGGCAAATTTGTACGTAAGCAATTTCAAAGTTGAAGGCAGACTGGCGTCCAAAGCACGCCAAACTGCCCTATTAGAAATGTGCCAAAAGTGGCTCCGTAAAGCAGAGTTGTCCACGTTGTAGGCAAATATGATGACCGGAGAATTTATGGGTTGGTGAATTCATGTTTAGGCGAATTCAAATGTTCAAAGCAATATGGCGTTTTTTACACGCCAGACTGTTCTCTTAGAAAATACCCAAAAAAGAACAGCCGCAGATCGCGGAATGGCAGACTGTAAAGTTGTCCACGCCGTAGACAGATACTGGGATCAGGGATTCATGGGTAGGCGACTTATAGGCTACACTAGTCATCCAAATTTCTTCCTTAATAGAATACATAAGGAAGTGAGTGACTACCCGTTAGTGCATAGTATTTTAATTGTCGTACAAATAATTTGTTTAATGATTACATTTAGGAACGGCTGTAAAATTTTTGAATGATTTTCAAAAAAAAAACTGATGTTTACATTCAACACATTTTAATGTGAGCTCAAAATCTTTAAATGTTTTGAACAATATAAATTCTTATGAGACGAGAAATGCTGAAGCCTTGAAAATATAATGTTTACAGAAAAGATTGGAAAGATAAGATTTTAGGGACTACTCATTCTGTAATAAGTGCAGTGTCCATTCTATTTTGTTAAACATAAAAACCACCATC
>WYDF02084519.1:0-11056 GCA_009867245.2 Adranes taylori | reverse complement strand
CCCAAACAGTAGACTGACTTTTATTCTCGGGTTCATAAGAATAAATCCAAGACTCGACATCTGATGAAACTTGATGAGACTGATGATATTTTACACATTTTTTGAGAGGTCTCTGTTGAAATGATTCAGAGTTCTTCGGCACCAATTGACACGAGCCGCTATTTGTTCCTCTGTCAACAGATGCGGGATCTAACGAAAAACTAATTTTTTCACACCAAACGCATCATATAAAATTTTTTGAATTGAGGTCTTAGAAAGGCCCAAGCAACTCTCAGGGTAAGTTACATGACGTTCTTCATTAATTATCTCGCGCACATTGACGTTTTCCTTCGTGACCTCTGATTTTTGTGTTTCTGGCCAAGGATCATCGCTGAGATTTGTGTGTCCACGTTTGCATTCAGAGTACTAGCGAGAAATTGTGGATTGATGGATGCTTCATTACCAAAAATAGCAACCAACTCGATAAGATATTGTTGTTGCGATAAACTTCTTCGAAGTTGTAAAAAATTATCGCTCGAAAATGTTCTCCATTCAATTCCGTGTTTCTTTTTAGAAATTCGCTCTGGCTAAACCACTTGTATTTAGATGAAATTTTCAACACGTGCCAATATGATGTTGAGGTTAATTTCGGAATCATGTTTTGTTACATGCATCCTCTATGTGGTTATATGCAAAATTAAAATGACATCCCTCGTACGAAAATACATAAAGTTTAATATTCATTTTCTGACGATGATGAGTCGTTTTCACTTCCGCTCGAGCTATCGTTGTCTAATGGATTTACTATAATATCATCCATTACAACTTCTACTTTACCATCTACTTCCCAATGTTCGTTTTCTAATCCAATTGTGTGCTCCACGTATTTATTCCAGTCAGTAGCACTAACGGAATCTAAAGCATTTTAATTTATTTGGAAAAGATATTGGATACCAAATTGACCACTAATAAATTTTTCTTTCACGTATCTTTTTACTTGAGCCCAGGCCATTTCTATAGGATTTAGCTCGCACATATATGGCGGTAATCTTCAAACGGTATCACCGTGTGCCTTTAAAATTGAATCAATGGTGTATGGTTTACTTCAGGCTTATTACGTTTTATAATCTCATAAATATCAAACTTTCTGTCATTGAGATTAAATGACAAATTTTGTAATTCCAGCCAAGAAATCATTTCTGATTTTCTAGAATTCTTATTTGGCACCATATTTTCAACAACAGCGTGGAACCTCACATTATCCATAACTACAACTGGGTTAGGTGGCAGATTTGGAATAACTTATTGTATTATCCACTTTTTGAAGTTGAATGAGTTCATTTGGCCGTGAGAGTGTCCTATTGATGAGTAAGCTTTAAATACCAAGCAGCAGTTTGGTAAAAATCCTTCTGTGGACCCAATATGTCCAGTCAGTAGCACTATTAAGCGCTGAGACGAGCTTACAACTGTGACAATATCTGTTACGTCAGGACCGTTCCATCATTTACTCCATGAAAGATTATTGTGGACCCGGGTTTCGTCCATGTAGAAAACTTTTTTGCTGTTCTCTAAAAAGTCTAATGGTTTTTAAATATTTGCCTCTCCATAGTACAATATCCGGCTTTTCTTGTTTACAAATACTCTTTCAATTTAATGAAAAATATATATTTAATAATTATAGTAATTAATTCAACTTATCTTAACATATGCTTATAATGGGAGAAAGATCCCATCAATATTTATTTTCTACATACAAAAATGCATATGGTCAAACTTTTCTTTACGCGAAACCTTACGTTACATAGCCTGTCCCAAATTATTATTATTTTTTTTTTCATAACAAAGGGACTTCGGTACACCCAGTTTGTCTTCATTTTCTGTTTCATAATATTTCAAAAGTTATTTTTGTAAGATAATTTGCTTCTCTGCTTCTTTTGATGATACTATTGCTAGCGATGCACTCCAAGAAACATGACATAGCCGAGATATATCAGAAATTAATACAGCATTTCATGGGCCAGCAATATTTGATATTGTTACGTTATTTTAGGAGAGACTGTTACTCCCCAGAACAGTCTCTCCTAAAACGTGACGCTGGTAAAAGGGGAATCTTTGAGATGTATTAGCTTGAATAATTGCTTTAATTTATCTACCAGAGGATAATGTTATAGTTTTTACTGAGTCAGAATATGTGAAGTTATAATCTATCTTGTTTGTCAACACTGAATACATAAAACAAAAGACTTAGCCATTGAATCGGTATCGGAAAGAAATATCGGACAAAAAGTATCGGACAAAACAAAACAAGTCTTTGCTAGTGGTAGGGTTGCGTGTATGGTTGTTATTTAATTCTACTCAAAATAAATTTAACTAAATTTTGCACAACTAAACGGACAACTTGTCTCTCATAGGCAGAGCTGTTAAAATAAAAAGTGACTAAACTGAACAAAATGTATTGATAATGTAGGAAATGCATACATTCCAATGAAATAAATAAATAACGCCTGCAAAATTAATAAAATAAAATGTTACTTATGCTTGATTATGACGTTATAAGCAATTAATTAAAATGGCGTTTCGAAATTCTCATATAAATCTACTTAGGATTTCTGTTCATCTTCTCCTTGCAATCTTATTTAATAATTATGCACAGCTACCTTAATAATTAATTTTAATTTAATTTAATAAATAAACTTGTTGCTTGCCGATTTAATATAAATTAATTGAAGACTTCATACTCAAAATAATTCTTTCAAATATTACCGGCTACTGAATACTGCAAGGCCTTATGCCTAATTTTCTTTCCAATATAAAATTCTACAATTTAACTTAACATGATTTTATTTGGAACTAATTATAGTTCTATTTGAATTAATTCATGGTTTTATGTTCTCAACTCAGAGTGACAAGGGTTTTGCGTGTTTAACACAAAAATCCGTTTCTGTGGGCTCAATGTAGCTATTAAAATCTTTTTCGACTAGCTAAATTTTTCACTACATTTCCCCTTCTTATGGGAACTTTGCATTCATGTAATGTATTCCACTTGATCACTTCTCACATATTTTACTAATTCCTTTCGAGCATGCCTATCATAAGTCAACATGCTTAGATAACATAACCTTTCACAAAATCTATCCATCCTGAATTATTTATATAATTTAGAAGAGGTCAAAGGTATGGTTGAAGGAATGCTTGATAAGAGTAGTGTGAGGAAAGTGCGTAAATGTAGCAAAGAGAACTTTAATATGGTAGGTGAGGAATGGATTAAGAAGAAAATGAAGGTTAGGGATTGAGGAAAGTGAGAGAAAGGTAGGTTAAGTGATTAGCGACCAATTAGCGATGTCTCCTCTCTGCTACATATAATTTGTGTAATTTACGTCATCGCTTTGTTTTCCTCCGACGAAACGATTTTATCCGACGGCACACACACACATTTCTATACCAACATTCTAATTTAAGTAGGATGTTTTCAAATGTTTTTAAACTATACTTTGCTTCATGAATAGAAATTCAAATGAAACTATTCGTGTTAGCTACCATTTCCCATTCTTGTAACTCGTGTATCTAGCCTACAACAGCCTACAATAATAACCTTTCACAAAATCTATTTATCCTGAATGATCTAAATAATTTAGTAGTATCAAATGAACATACTTCCTATCATCGAAATAAATTAGAACGAGCTCAATTTGCCTCGTTTCAACATATTATATGTTAGCAACAATTTGATATCATTTACTGTAAGCACATTAAATAATGCGCCAATATATAACTTAAATTATAATAATAATAACTTAAATTGTAATATTGTAACTCTGGATGACACACACCTCGAGAACTAAGTTGTTCATAACCGTCACTAGTGGCTGCATTTGAAGTGCTGCTAAATCGTCCGCCATTAGAAGATCATGCACGCAGAGCGGAAGCCGCACTCAAAAATTACAGGAGATGAAATGCTAGAAATGAAATTGGACTATTATCTCCAGTGAAGAACAGGTCAGCTTAATTATATACTACCTTTGAAAACTGTTATCTTGCTAAAAGTTTTCACATATTGTTGGAAATTTTGTTGCTGTTTCTAGGTAAAAGAAATTTAACATTTTCCTGCTGATTCTGCTAGCAGTTTGTAAAAATAAAGAAAACACTATCAAAAGTTTTGCAAAAATTGTTTCATAATAAGGTTAGTTTCGGTTTATCATTAGATACTTAGGTAATTATTAATAATGAAACGCCTAAGAGCAATCTTCTTCTTCTACTTCTTCTTCTTCTTCTTCAGCCTTTATGCTTTCCACTGGTGGATGTACGCATGCCCCACTGATGGCCAGTTCTTCCGGTCCTTTGCCTCTTGCTGCCATGTCGTGCCTGTCGTTCTTTTGAGATCGTGTGTCCATCTTTCCGGTGGACGTCCCACTGGTCGTTTCATTGGCGGCAGCCATTGCATAATGGTTTTGGTCCATCTATCGTCGGTCAGTCTGGCAATATGACCTGCGCAATTCCATTTTACGGACGCTATTCGTTCCATGACATCTGTGACCTTCGTCTGCTGTCGGATCCACTCATTTGTCATTTTGTCTCGGATTGAGATTCCTAGCATTGCCCTTTCCATAGCCCTTTGTGCCACTCTCAACTTGTTCGCTGATGTTTTAGTTATCGTGAGAGTTTCGGCTCCGTATGTCAGCACTGGTAGCATGCACATGTCGAACACCTTCCTTTTCAGACTGCTGTTCATGCTGTTCTTGAATATATAGCGTAGTTTGCCGAACGCTGCCCAACCGAGTCCAATTTTTCTTCTGATTTCGGTCGTTTGATTGTCGAGACCGAGCTTCATGTCATGGCCGAGGTACTTGTACGAGCTTACGATTTCGACTTCCTCTTCTCCTATTTTGATAGCTCTGGCGCCATAGATGTTCGATATGATTTTCGTTTTCGGCATGTTCATCTTCAAGCTACTTTTCTGCGAATTCTCGTTGAGCTGCATCATCATCGTTTCAATCTATTCCAGAGACGTTGATATCAGGATAATGTGGTCGGAAAATGGAAGGTGACTCAGAAACTTTCCATTTACGTTGATTTCCATTTCACCCCAATCAAGTTTTTTGAAGACAGTTTCCAGAGATGACGTGAATAGTTTCGGTGAAATGGTATGATCTTGACGGATTCCTCTTCCAATTCGAAATTTATCGGTGGTTCTGTGAAGTTTCACACATTGTATGCTCGTAGATATACTTAATCATGCGCGTATATCTGGAATCGATCCGACATTCGTCCAAGGAGGCTGTAATTGAACCATATAAATTGGCCAAACTGAATCAAAAGCTTACTCGAAGTCTATGAAGAACAGTGCAATGTCAATTTTGTATTCGTTGCACTTCTGGATTAGACTCCTGATCACCTGCAAATGGTCATTTGTGCTGAAATCAGATCTAAATCCGGCTTGTACTGTCGGCAGATAAAAGTCTAGCTTCTTCGTGATCCTTTCCGTTATCACCTTCATAAACAGCTTGTACACGTCCGAGAGCAAACTGATGGGCTTTTAATTTTCTAATTTCGTAATGTCTCCCTTCTTGTGCAGCAGAGTGATAACTGCGTTTTCCCATGATTCCGGTATTTTCTCTTTTTCGAGACACTTGTTGAACAGAACATTTACCATTTCGAGCAGTATGGGTCCACCTTCTTTGATGGCTTAGATCGGAATATCATCGTCACCTGGAGCTTTCCTGTTTTTCATTTCGTCTAACGAAGCTTGTACTTCGTAGATCGTTATGTCTGGCAATTCTTCGGATCCGACATTCATTATCAATGTTCTTGTTTCCGTTATGTCTGCAGGTGGTTTGGGCCGAACCGATGTGAATAAGTCCTCATAGAACTCTCGCGCGATATCCAATATCTTGTTCCCATCTGTCTGTATCATTCCGGCCTTATCTCGCAATTTAAAAATTTACCTGTTCCCGTTCTACTTCAATCGCAGGACTTTCATGTTCCCGTTGGCTTCGATAACGTTTGTGGCCAGTTTTACATTGTACTGTTCTTGTTGGTGGCTTTCGTTATGTCTCGGTATTCCACAGTGTCTCGGCTACCATCTTTAACCATTTTCAGCCTGCCTGCTATCAAGTCTAGCGTTTCTTTGCTGAGTTTCGACTCTGTAATGCGTGTAGATTGGTATCTGGTTTTCAAGAAACCTTTCACTGAATATACAATTTTCGTGTTTAGTCCATCAATTGTGGTAGTTTGTGTATCCAATCCGTTCAGTTCTTAGTCCATCATTTTAATTCAGCACTTTGTTCTTTCAGGCGATCGATGGCAATGATAAAATATAATTAGTATACATATGAATACTTAGCACATGAAACCACTACGCATTGCTACTTTTAGACTTTTTTGTAAACTAATATATCTTGATCTTATCAGCCATATCCCCTCATAACTTATACTTTTAAAAAGGAGAATATTTTCAATGAGCAAAGATTTCAATTTAACACTAGCAATAAAACTCAAAATTTTGCTAATCATAGTATATTCAAATAGTAAATAAAAGAATTATAATGAAAAATAAATTAAATGACACAATACTGTCCTTTTTACTTATAAACCAATTGCAACCACCGCTTTAATAGAAATGGTTTTTCAATAGATATTTTCAAAACAAATATAGCGAACGGAAAATAAACAAAATTTCCATAACCGAAATGAGATAGCAAACGTTAAATTTAACAATCCAATTTCACGTATATATGTACATTATTATTCATTTTATATTTTGTGTAAATAAGTTCTATCTATAAATATAATAGTTTTGACAGATCAATGTATGTATTTAGGCGATCACTGGTTGTAGTAATACCACATAAGATTATAAACTAAACTCCAGAAAAGGAAGTAAGATTGAAGAAAGAATTTTCCAACCAAGTTAAGGGCTAAGAAATACGTCAGGTTTGAACGTAACTTTTTGTTTACGTCTGATGGATTTAACAGGAAGACAGTCCAAAACTATGATGTTGACCATAGCAGTAGTTAATGGTACGGAGCAGAGAACAGTGGACAAATTGAAGCATTTTCGAATTAAACTTAATGAAGGTATGAATACGATTCATGATGTTCAGCGGTATAGTAATATAGTGCGAATGAATGAAGCAAAGAGTCAGATGATGAATGCGTATTTAATATCGAACAGCATTATGAACGAGATATACAGTCATTACAAAGGTTTAACATCAGTTAAATTCGAGAACAGTAATATTTTTGCATTTATTACAGCGGCAACAATTTACGAGAAAATACAGTCAGCGTACCCAGCTCTGTTTAAAATTGTAGATGCCACTAATATTACTAGTGAAGTTATTAATGAAGGAACCAAGTTTATAGTGTTTGGGTATTTCAGGATAATCGATACGAATTTATTCGATGTAGAGAAAGTAATACCAGTTCTAATATAAATTGACAGAAAATCTTTCATATCAGCAGATGTAACGAATAAGGTGCTAGCAGTTCATTGTAACAGTCAATAATATTTCCCATTAACCAAAGCAGAATTCGAGGAATTCCTGAAGTTATCACAATCAACATACAAATATAACCCAGAAATAGTGCAGTGTATGGATGTGAACCACGATTGTACAATCGATGCAAGTTATCAGGGGCCGTGACCAGATCAGTGTCCCTTAAAGCGCTTTGAATTAAATCAACACTATAGCGCAAGTTATTTATGTCTAATTCTTGGATATTTGTCTCGAATATGGTCAGAATTATAGCAATTGGAAGCAACGGCACTCGGGACGAAGTCATTTTGAACCAAACTAGAATTAGAAGCTTCGACCAAGATTGTGTGATAAAACACCACAGAATAAAATATTCCACAACGTACTATGAGGGCAGTTACAACTAGCTATTTTTCTATAGTGCAAGTCAATAAGTCAAAGCTTTGCAAAGTCATAGCAATTAGTGAAGAAGAATCATTCGGGCAGTTCAGTCAGGAACTTGAAAATATAGTTGCCGGTAAAGAATTTCACTCAAAACATTAACCACTCTATGTGGTAACACGCGGAGAAATACAGCAACATGATGTACATCTGGATTATTTTAGGCATCATCGTCAGCATCACTAAAAAAAATGGCTGAAGTGTTTGTTAAGGAGCTCCAGGAAGAACAACGAGAATCGGCCATTTAAGACGGTGAAGAACATTACTAACGTCGACATAGTAGAATTATAACCACTACAAGATAGAGTTACAGGACCCAGGCAGAATGTTCAGTCAAACTGACATTGAAAATATGTAAAATATTTTTAAGCGGTTTTCGTATAATGAGTTGGCAATACGATTAAGATTTCAATTTGTTTTATTTAGTAAAAATTATGCATAGATAGTTTCAATAAGTTATACATTCAGTGTAGATTACGGTCATCTTGTAAAATATATTTTTCTTCATTATAAGGTATAATTTAATCACCTACGTTAACACGCCTTCAACCCTATGGGGATTTGTTTATGTTCTATAAACGATTCAGTATACCTATTTAAATTAATATCAAAGTATTTGGTACATGATTAAAATTCAGATGTTAAAAGCATGTTTATTTTTTAAATGTTTAAACTTTTACTCTTATATTATAATGCATAACACACAAGACGTGTGCTTTTTCTATTATTTAATTACTCCCGTTATTCTAGTTGTAATCTGTATATAATTGTTTAGTTTCTGTAATAAACATGAAGTTGTTTTTCAGATTTACATTCAGCCACCACGGTGCCTTGTTTATCTCGCAATTTTCCCCTAAGTATATCTAAAGCATACATGGTGTCAATCTTTTGTTTTCTTTTAAATACTTATTTATTTAAATTGAATTAATAATTATTTTTTCTTAATATTGTTTTGAAATAATATTTTACTTTTTAAGGTATTGAGTATATTATACTCTGCGAAAATACCCTGTCCAGAAAACCTTAAAATCCTCTTATTGCGCTTTCCAGAAAGTGTTCAAAAACTCAACATAAAGATTGAAAATCTCTCATCTGCCGCTTTCGAACAAGATATGGAACGGTTATCCAGCGGAATACTTGGTCTGAATTATTCAGAGTGATCTCACCATCCTCTAAAATTGAGATGTTCAGATTGGAATATTGTTTCTTCATTAAGATCAGTTTTGCGTCAATATTTTTAGTGCAATAATATTGATTTTATTTTATTAACTCCTTCTTCGTTGCGTGCCATATACTCCAAGTACGTTGGCAACAAGTAACTTCAAGCTTATTTTATCTGCGGCAATTCGAAACAGTTGTTAAATAGATGTTCTAGTAGTGACCTTCTAGTACATGTGTTATAGTCGTGACGTTGTTCTTTTCCTACCTCCATAAATGGCGTCAAATTTTCTCATAGATTAAACTGCCTTCGCAAAATCGTCCTCGGGCGACAGGTCAGTTCAAAGTGAGACCGCACTTCTGAAAAGATGTTTTTGTTCCTTCGGTCCTCACAAACGCTCTGAGGGCTCAGGTAGTTGCAGTTGGTAAGTAAATCAGGTGTGATAGATCTTGCGAGTAACTGCGATACAGTTATTTATTAATCAATTAAACACTATTAAAGTTTTAACAAAACCGTCTATTTTTCTTTAATACGATCAGCGAAAGAAATATAATGATGCACAAAAAATGTCAATTCAAAAGAATAAATGTCAAATTGTAAATATCAAACTAAAGCAATGACGCAATAATAATAATAATAATAATAATAATAATAATAATAATAATAATAATAATAATAATAATAATAAGCAAACCAAATTAATGAAACGGCGGAATATATTAGACAAAACGGCGCATAGCATATAAGCGGTATAGTAATATAAGTCACTCTAATTACGGCGCTGCATGTAACGCAAATTATTTTAATAATAAAAAAATACAGTTAGTAGCAATTGATAAATAATTCACAAACGCGGGATAGATAAATTAAATATTCTGGTGCAGGCGGTGGGTACGGAAGGAGATTCAGAAATTCACTAATGAAACACCCCGAAGTTTGTTGATGCTACTATTTTCAGCGAGTTGTGCAGCATGAACCAGGGCCAAACATAAATGTAGCGCCCCGAAGTACGTTGACGATGCAGTGTCCGACACATTAAAAGGGTAAGGAATTTTTATCAACACCCCGGTGACTAATTTTAGCGTAAACCTAAGCTACCCACTTATACAATGCTTCGAAACCCGTTGACGGTATCTGTGCACAATGCCGGTATACTCCACAATTATACACTCTGGACCGGTGGTAAGGAAGTTTGTCAACACCCCTAAGTTCGTTGGTGTTGACCGGTAATTAGTTATAGCAGATACCACAGGTGAACACTTATGCAACGCCTCGAAGCTCCTCGACGGTACTTGTGCACCACATTGGCATAAACCACAATTATACTTTCTTATAAGCGGTATTGACAGGAGTCGCGGTGTAACTTGTGTCCAGGAAATAGGTAGAAGAAAGGAGTGACGTTATTAAAAAAAAATAGAACTAAAAAGAAATCAAAATCAAACATGCAAAGTACTAAACAATATGTCTATGCGATGTCTCTTACCTAACTTTCGTTTATCTATTCGCGTCACTCGGTTCGGTGGTGTAGCTGCTGCTGCTGTTTTAGTTTTCAAACTTTCGGATTGAAATATTCGAAAACTAACTCATATTTTGCTAAAATCGCTCTATTTATAGACAAAAATGTCACGCGTAAAATTGAGCTTCGTGCGTGCAGCTGTTAATCAACCATGGCTTAGCGCCACACGTAACGCGAAACATTCAGTCATTCATGCGACATGCACACATAGCTCCTGCGTATACATCATATCCACACATGCATACATAGGTACACGTATCAGCAGCTACTGCAGCAATAATAATAATAAACTTTTATGACAAAGTTTTTATCTTACGCATTTAATAAGACGGTTATACATATGTATATAAAATAAATAAATAAATGATGCATAAATTCTTATCATTTAACAACAACGAAAAAAAAAACATATTTAATAAATTCCTAGCAAGTATTTATAATCATCTTTACTTTGAAAGGAAAAAGAGTCGTTAATATTTATTTCCT
>WYDF02084508.1:0-11056 GCA_009867245.2 Adranes taylori | reverse complement strand
TTTTATTAATAGTAAGAAACTATATGCGTCTATCTTGAAATTTATGGGTTTTTTGGATTTTATTGGTTCACACAGAGAAAAGTAGCAAATTAAGTTATATAATATAATCTAACATAATAAAAAAATTTAAATGCACGCCACTGCTAGTATTCAATGTAAACCAAACGTGACAACAAACGTATGATATAATAAGTATCAAAAGCGTTCCAGACGGACAAAGCTAGACGTTTATATATAAGTATTTATAATGTTAAAATGTTCTAAATAGAAAACTAACACTAGTAAGAAAAAAGTTATATAATAAATATTTTGTCAAGAAAGACTTTTACTGTTTACGTTTTTGTCTTTATAACGTTTATTTGTAATTGCAAATAGGTAATAAAGAAATTTAATTGCGCCCGACCGCAGGTTAAAATTAAACAAATTATTACAAAGATAATAAATAACCAGTTGCACTAAATCAAAGATATACTGAAATTATAATAAACGTGACAACGCTGATAGCGCATATACAAGATAGTTCCTTGACATAATGGATATTGAAACATACCAAATTTACAGTATAAATATTGGTGCAAACATATTTAAACCTAAATATAATATTGCCCAAAATATTTAATATCAATTATTTAAGTAATAAACTAAACTGTAAACTCCTACCTATAAAATATGCAGCCTATTCAAACATACTATTTTAATACAAAATTTAGCTTAATTTATTATATGCTATTAAATTCTCCATAACTTTACAAACAATTTGAGATACGGTTTAGTTTTAAATTAGTAAAATAAGATCAACGTTTTATATTTTTTACATTTATAAACCTTCAAAAATTAGACATTGTGACGTTTAGTTTAATATATGAATTCTTAAAATTTAACGTCGAAAACTGAAAATAAAATTAATATACGTTGCATAAAGAACGCGACAACACTGGCTTACCGTGTTACGTAAAAATTTTATATTATGACAGCAAAGATGGCCGCTTATTTCATAGAAATAGTAATACGAGATCAAAATAATGTTTTATTTTCTTATAAATACACGTACAAAGATGCTCCGTATCTCAAATTGTTTGTAAAATTATGAAGAATTTAATGGTATAAAATAAATTAAGGTATATTTTGTATTAAAATAGCATGATAAGACACCATCGTTCAACATTACACATTAGTTCTTTTCAACTGATCCCGTAAGCAAATACCGACAGTTAACACGACTATCGAAATTGATTCATTTAAATTTAGTACATGTTTGCTAGAAAATGTTACTTCTTTAGAAAATTTTGTGACAAAAGCAGACACAATACGGAAATTTTAGACTAACTAAAATCCCTATCAACCAAAAGAATTAAAATAATATTCAGTACTATTAAACCGCACTGAGATTGCCTAAATTTTAGGATGTCATTTTGTTGAAGGTGACTACATACAATACAATTCACTCTAGATAACTTTGACAATCAGAAACATTATATTCAGAATAAAACCTTTCAGTCAATTATTCATAAAGAAAAACAGAAATACGAAAACAATTAATCAGTAGGAGCTGAGGAATTAATTGCTTCTATTGCTGAACTACTTATAGACTCCACTGTATTAAAGAATTCTATATACTACAACTTGGCAGATTACAATTATTAAAAAAAAAGTGAATAGTTTACTATAAAGAAAAAACGGTCATTTTTAAGTACCCAGTTGTACCGGTAAGTATTATTTTTAGGTACCGGTTACTCTAAACTGTTATTTCACCTTTATAAGCCTTTATAAAGGTGAAATAACAGTTTAGAATAGAACAGAGACCTTTATAAGCATGATATTCGAAACCATATAATCTGTTAAATATGTATTTATTATTTATATATGTAATCGTTGAATTGCTATAGAATTTAATACTTATCAAACAGTTATACTGATATTCATTCAGGCATTTCCACAGTAATTAAACAAAATATATTGTAACGTGGAGATTTGTCCACGTTCCTGTTTAGGTTGATGTAAAAGTATTGAGCATGAAGTACTCACAAATAAGGTGAATACGTTAAAATAATTAGACGCCATAAAAGGTTTCGCTTGGTAAATAAGATTTGAGATAAGGGGACAGTCATCGTGTAACTTACTATAGATCTATTTTATGATCAAAGTACGAAGATAAATATTACTTATTGATTATACCCTATGCTAATTAATTACATCTTAAACAAATCAATTGTACTTAGAAGCATTGCATGGGAACAAAGTCCATTGACCCATGTCACACAGGTGTTATAGAAAAGATTCTAGAATGCGCTAATGAAATACAAATTAATCATGACTAAAAGTATGTATATCGATATGTAGAAGGAGACCTGAGATGTATAAAAACTGTTCACCCACAGCAGAAAGGGATAATAATTTTGGGCGATAGTAACTTTGGGCGTCTATCGAACGTCGTAATGTCCAACTAAGTAGCGAAATAATAATCGGGAATAAAACAATATTAGATTAATAATCAAATAAAAAATAAATAAGTCATGTCTAATTAAAGTGTGATCATAAATTTATTTAAGTACTTTATTATGCATTCATCTAATGTAGCGCGGTACTTAGCATTAATATTTTTGAGAATAATTCAGATAAATTAACTTGAGTATAATTCTGATGAATAAAGTAAAGTTGAGTGTAATTAGTAACAAGTTTGTTAATCAAGGTAAAGCCAAAAGAAATACAAATAAATAATTAAGATAATCCTGCGTTACTCTAAAATAATTAATAAATAGTTTGTATACAGCGGAAAAATCTAGTTTAACATTTCTTTGATGTAGCTGTACACATCATAAAGTCACTTTTATTCAAGTTTAATAACTGCTTCTTTTCTGCTGTCTGAATTATTAAGGCTTATGACTGTCGTTAAGGATTGACGTTACCAACAATTACTCAGCCACGAAAGGCACAATTAAATCTAAACTGCACGTCCAAATTAAGCGATGGTCCGGCTTAGTGTTTTATTCTAATTTAAGTGGGGGTAACTGGGGGATTTAGATTAAATCTTTCCGCATCAATTATTCAATTAATAACTTTGCTAGAGCTAAACTAAAGTGCTATCTTAGAGAATAACGAAGTAGTTCACGTTCCTATAATTGTGAGCAGGGGATTGCTACTCTAACGCATATATAAAGTCCCCTCTCACCCATGTCACGTCGGAGAGAACAACCATCCGCCCGAAAAATAACGTAACAATATACTATATAAATACCATATAGAATTTGTACCTTATTGAAAAACCAATAATTTAGATTTTTGCAACTTCGACACATGAGTAACTCATTTTTTGCCTAAATGTTACAAACAAATAAGCATTTTTTAAACTAAATAAACCATAAATTAGTTTTGTACCAACTCTTATGTGTACAAAAATAAAAATCAAAATGTTATAAGAGCTTTCTGATTTCTGATACTACAATTTCAAAAACTGATAACCAATAACTGTTAGATTTGGTAATAGTTACTTACAATACAACGATTTTAAAATAACCAGTTACTGTAATATCATCACATCACAATATTACTTATAATTTACGGTAAATATCCAGTTCTAAATTACCTAATAACAAAATAAAATATCATTAAAACAATAAAGTGGAATTATAAAACCAACAAACAAAACAATAGTGAATCTATTTAAGAAAAAAAAATATGTATATGTACTTCTAAAATAACTTCTTCTTCTTCTATTTATTTAACGTCGGCATTCTTTCGCCTTGACAATAGCGTGGCCTACATCCGACGTTACTAATAACTAAAATGATTACTTTCAAAAGTCCTTGGCAGTCTGGCGTTCGAAGCACACCAGGCTGTCCCCGTTTGAAATTGCCAGTAATATGTGTTAAAAGTGGCCAAAGGTCGCGACAAATCGGACTGCAAAGTTGTCTGCGCCGCAGACAAACACTAGGTGTGGGAGCTTCATAGGTAGACGCATTCAGAGATAGATGAAGCTCTTGCCTAATACCGTGTTAGATATTACCCAAAAAGTGAGTTAAGAGCAAACCGCAGGCAAATACTGGAATATTGAAAAGTTTTTGGCGACTACGCTGTTAGAAATTACACGAAAAGTGAAGCAGCTATTCGCACATTAGGCAAATAGGTTTTTTTTTTGTACTTGTTTTCCAACCGAAAATTGGATTAAAAAAATTTAATGAGGTCAATGGAACATCATGTATCCTAATAATTATTACATGTAAAAGAAATAATAAAATCTTTTAGTAAAATTAATGTATTTGATTCGAAAGAAACAGACTGTAGTTAGCTGACCGATTAGTTTCATAAATAAAACTCCTGTAGCTTTGTGCGTGCATTGTGTGTATGCATATAGTGTGTAGTGCAACATGGACACAAAGGCGCACTTGGCGTCGCTTCGTCGTGTCGTAGCGCCTTCTTTCTTTTGCGACTTTCTGACTCGAGTATTTAACACGAGTTGTCTTCACATAGAGCTAGCTTTTTGTTACCACTATATGTATAGGAAGGAAGCATTTGATAAAATTATTATGTAGAAGACGATCAAACTAGACCAATCCGCTAAGTGAACTACGAAGGTCTCCTTTACGAGGAATTATGCCGATTCAATATTTAAAATTAAGAGAGATTTCCCCTTATTTGCTTCCACTACTGTTTATTTTAGGTCGAATAATTTACGAGCTATAAGAGAGTTAGATTGCCTGCAAACGTGCTGATTATATATGTATAGTGATGTGTTCAAATGCGTTAATAACATAGGACCGCATTCAGCACTGAATACATCAGTGATGTACTCAGAGCATTTGAAAATTAAAATACAAAAACATTTAATAAATTTTAATATATTTTTCATTTTACAAAATGAACCGTAAAATGGAAATCAAATATTATTTTAATGTAATGCAATATTTGATTGTAATACCAGTTACTCGTCTTATCATTGTTGTGTAGTATATTTATATTTATTTGAACCTTCCTCGTATATTTAGATAAAGTACTTGCATAATTATATTAAAATTAAATACATGATATGGAAATTAATTGTTCTATATAAATTATTTTGCGTACGTTTTAATGAATTGTTTTTTAAATAATTTTAGTAGGTTATTAGCAAATACGAAATATATAAACATTTTTTATTACAAAACATTTGATAATTGCAATTATATGATGATCTACAAATATTTCTTTTAAAATTGTTGTTTAAGTATTTTAGAGAGAATAGTTACTAGCGATAAGTTAAAAAATTAATTAATAAGAATCTTTAAAAGCATTCAGACATTAAATCATTTATAAGTTTACATATCAAAACCTTTCTTTAATCATAAATCCTTTTTTTTCACACTTAAGTCCATTACATCATTCATAATACATTAAACTTGTGCATTTCACCGATTTTGTTGTTTTATTAATTTTATTAACAGATATAGTTTTATAAATAAACTTCTTTAATTTCAAAATCCCAACTTATATACACTCATATCAAAATTAAGAACCAAACCCACACGATTCTCGCAGAAGCGGATCAATTTTAGTTGATCCAAGGCCAATTAATATATAAGCGGTGCGTACAGTAGCAGTACAAAAACGTCCAGTGATATGAATAATAATCACAAATCAAAATCATGCGGTATTAAGCGTGGAATGTATGATTAAGCTACAATGCAGTAGCTTATTTCACTTATTCATAACAATCATGCGGCACGTAATGAAGGATTCGGAAATACTTGCTCTGCGTAATACCTCGTTCAGCGAAGTCTCACGGCTTATCTGGTGACTAATCCCAGTGCAATCCAATACCGTACCCTCTAGTACCACACTGTACAGCAGCGTGTGACAGAGTACCCGACACTGACAACCACCGGCGTACGTCGCGATCTTACGACTTACTGCGTGTCTAATCCAAATGTAAGTCAATACCGCACACCCTAGTACCATACTGTGCAGCAGCGTTTTACCGAGCGATCGACACTGACAAACACCGTGGTTTCCACTATAAAGAAATTGCGTAATATCGTATAAAGCGCGATCTTACGATTTGCCGTGTGGTTAAGCCTAACGCAAGTACGTATCGTACACACAAGTATAGAAGTGTGTTAGCAAGTGAGCAAGACAGACAAACGCCAGAAGTCTCCACTCAAACACTTGCGGTGGGAAGGAAATAGGTGTACATATATATATATATATATAGAGAGAGAGAGAGAAAGAGAGAGAACAATCATATACACGTACAAACAGATGATATTAATTCAAGTCTTACCGGACTGATTACTTCCGTATGCACTAATAACTCTATCGGTTACTGCTTTTTGGTTCGGCCAACCAAGAACTCTCTGCTGCTGCTGATGTTGCTTGTTTAAGACCGGAGAAGAACTAACTTAAATCTATTTTGTTTTAGGAAGTGGAAATGGAGAAACCTTCAAAAGGCGAAGGATGCCCGAGAATCGAACAGTGTGGGACTTCTACCGCACTAAAACTCCACTCCCTGTTGGGATTGTACATAGTTTAGGGAGATTGGAGTTTGTTTGAAGGAAGCTTTAGATAGCTTGCAGAAAAGATGTACGCCATAGCATTCGCTTTAAAGCTAAAGGAACCCGCAAAACCTAGGCCATAGCATGATTAACTGCTGAGGGAGTTTGGTTTAGTGGGGTGAGCTGATTTGCTAGTGGTCTTGTAGTTTGCTCCGGTGGCAGTTGGCCACCGGAGCAAACTGTCCTGTGGTGACTGGCCTGCCAATCAGAACGAAGATTTTGGTAGACTATTGGGTTGTTTTCTGCATCACGTCAAGTCGGATATTTAGACTGTAGAGATTTTAGAGGCTCAGCAGAGCAGTGTCCGTATAGTAGCGCACTCGGAAATTGGAAGTGTAACCTGTGAATTATTCGAAGTATTCTTCGTTCACAGGTAGTAAGTTTGTGCGTTTGCGCATTAGAAAGTGTAGAATATAGAACAACTCTATAGTCTATCAGTGGCCTAAAACAAAGCACAAGTTGTAGGCGAATATTAAAATCTTAGAAAAGTTTAACTCTATGCTGTTTATATTTATTCAATTCTATGTTATGTGACATTCTGCACTAGTACCATAAGTAACCATGAATATAGATCAAGTTACAAAAACTATTCGTGTTATCACAGCACAGGCGCTCCACCTAGGAGCGAAGTGTATTTTAAAGCGGCTGTAGGCTTTATAATGTACTCCCGGATCGTATAAAAGGCTGCACTTCTTTGCATCCTATTTAAACGCAGCATATTAACTTTGTTGATAAATTATTGATTATATGAACAGTTGTACTCATGAACAATGAACTGTTTAAATTGAATAGGATGTTTTATTATTAAAGTGTTGGATTTGATGTATTATGTTAATAATTTTGTATGCTCTTATTGTATTTTTTATTTTTATGTACTATACTTACCATTTTAGACATTGTTTAACATTCTTACTGTACAAACTATGACGAACTACTTATCGTTTGCCTATTAAATTTCATTGTTCGCCGTCAACAGGTTTAAACTGAAATCTCTTAATTAAAGAACGTCATTGACATCACAATACGTTTTAAATACAGTCGAACTTGGATAAGTGGAACATGCATAAGTGTAATTCCTCTTTTAGTGGAACAAAAGTGCCAGCCCCGACTACTAGAAGCACCAAAACCTAGTTAAGTGGAATATTTTTACCCGTTTAAGAGGAATCGAAAATTTCTCGGCGGTACCTCAGTACGTGGAACATGAGAAGCCATTACCTTTACACACGTGAAACCGCACGATACGATAAGTAGACAAGGCGTTTTTTTCACTCTCGTATCGTCTGTTTCAGTTTTTTTCTCTTAAATCAGCCATCACTCAGTTTAGTCATCGGCCTCGTCATCGGACCCATCGTTCTTTTATATTTGTTGTGACATCGTTGTTATTTGTTGGATGCGAATCGGACACGTTTTGTGATTCATCATTTTTGTGGACATTTTTGTTTCATTTTTGTGGACCTTTTGAATTTATTGTGCCCTCGATTGATAACTGGAGAGGTATTCAATGAAGAGAAATTCAACAACTGTTCAAATGCCTAAGAGGAAGCTAACTTTCCTCACCCCGAGTGACAAGCCCGCGATGAAGTAAGCAAACAGTTGTGTTCCCAAAAGTATACTCTCGAGAATCGTTTTCAACCTGAAAAGATAGAATCTGAGTGCCAAGAAGGACGAGGTTAAGTAAAGAGGTTTCGCAATCCAGAGTTTCCAGAGACAGAAGTTGTGTATTGGAGTGGGTAAAATCGTGTAATGGACGAAATATTCCTGTGAGTGGTGCATTAATTAAAGGAAAGACGCATGGCTGTGCTAAAATATTGAATATTTCCGGGTTTGGTGGTAGCAACGGTTGGCTTGATGGGTTCAAAACGAGAAATGACGTAGTTTTAAAAAAAAAATATGTGGCGAAAGTAGTGCAGTAGACCCGACAGTTTGCAGGTAGTGAATTAAGGATCTACCTAGTACGTACACTATTGAAAGACCTCGAGAACATATTTAACGCAGGTGAGACGGATCTGTTCTCCAAATGTAGGTCTAACACAAGCAACTTTTACGAGCAAAGGTGAATGGGGGAAAAATCATTAAGGAGCGCCTAACTGTTCTACAGTGTGCTAACCAAGATGGTTCGGAGAAACTACCGCTTTTAGTGATTGGAAAATCAAAACATCCCAGGTGTCTAAGGAATGTGAAAACGTTGCCTGTTAATTATAAGAACAATAGCAAATCATGGCGAATTTTTCTCCGATTGGGTGAAGGCCCTCAACACCCGAATAAGGTTGCAAAAACGTAAAATAGCACTAGAGATTAATAACCGCATGGCCCACAAAGAATTGCCAGACACGTATTTCGTCAAAATCATTTTCCTATCCGCCAATACAACTAGCAAGCTACAGCCATTAGATCTCGACACGTTCAATACGGATGCTGTATGGAAATACGCAAACATTTGACAATAGACGAAATTATCCACAGATAGAGCAGCAAATTTATAAAATTTATTTTAATTTTTAGCGATCCGGGTAATCGAAAATCGAAGTTCGGATAATTTAATTCGAAGCAAAATACAATGTACTATATGCGAGCAAAATTTCAGCCTCCTAGTATAAAAATTGATTTTTTTTGTGACAAAAATTGCGTATTTCCATCATATTGGATTTATTAAAAAAAGTGAAAAAATCACTTTTGACAAATTATCGTGTCACCTGCCTACCAAATTTCATCCAAATCGGTCCAATAGGTTAGGAGTAATTCTTGAACGTACGCACATCCGAACTACAGACACCGAAAAACAAGGAAAAAATTTCCTTTTGGGGTAAATTGTTCCATAAGACCCCCTCTTTGAATTAAGTATGAACGGATTGCAGTGATATGAATACAAGAGACATACTTCAAGAACTTCAAAGTTTACTATCGTAAAAAAATGGATCGTTATGTTCTACACTGCATTGATGAAAGTCGAAACCTTCCTGACAAGTCCATTCTTCAGGCAATGAAATTTGCACGCAAAGCTTGTCACAGTGTATCAGCTCAAACGATTTCAAATTGCTTTCTCAAGTCCGGTTTCACCCAACTTCAGTTAGCTGTCGAATGCGAGGATCAAACTTCGAAGGACTGTATCAGCCGAATGGGAGGCTATCGTGAGAAGTACTAATGGAGAAGTTTATTTGCCTACGTTTAATGACTATGTGAGGGTCGACGACGAGGTCTTAACAACTGAAGCAAGCACCGAACAAGATATCGTCGAAACACTACAAAAATTGGCCGATGATAGGAATGAGGATTACGAGGATGTGACGCCTGCCCCCCATAGTCACTAAAAAGGAAGTTAGCACTTTTTTCAAAACCACGAATGCGATAGACAACTGTTCGACAAGATTTATGATTTGGAGAAAGCTGCTGATGAGGTCACATCTTATAAACAGACAAAAATTACTGATTTGTTAAGCCTTAATTAGTCGACAGTCAACTATTTTGTACGTTCCACGTACATACATATATAATTGTACTTTGTATGATTCGTGGTTCAGGTCTCAAATAAAGAATTTTTTCATTTGTCTTTCAACGTATTGAGGCGTTGAAAGATGGAAGGCATTCCTCTAATGAAGAAATATATGCCTCGGTGTCCGATTTTGACCATGAATTATCGCACTCGATTAATGCCAGGGACTTATGCCTTTCATTGTGAACATGTTTGCTTTCATTGTGAACTTAATCGGCCCATTCCTGAAAGAGAACAGGTATATGTAATATCAAAGAATGTAATTCCACCTTATAAAACTTACCTTGCTCTATTTAATATTAAGACGGTATTCGCCTTGACCGATATCTTGATAAAATTAAATTATTTACTGATTTTTACTGAAATGACTGATTTTTTTAGGCTTAATTAGTCGACAGTCAATTTTGCCCTATTTTGTACGTTCCACATACATACATATATAATTGTATTATGTACGATTCGTTGCTCAGGTCTCAAATAAAGCATTTTTTCATTTGGCTATAAAAATGTCTTTTCCTTTCTCACCTTTACCTCTTAAAGTGAAACCAGATCAGGCCCTCACCTGGATAAGTGGAAAACCGTTCATATGGAATAATTGGATAAGTGGAAGTAAAAAGCCGTTCCCTAGAAGTTTCACTTACCCAAGTTCGACTGTATTTTAAATTTTATTCATTATATTAAAGTAAAGTCAAATTTACATAAAATAGCATTTTTCCCAAAACTACAATTATAATATGTCATAGCAGCAAGAAATGTGTCAAAGTAATGTTTATTTGTTCTTCTCAATTAATTATACTTAATTTAAGCAATTTATTTACTTCCTATTTATTTAGAGTCATAGGTAGGCGATTTATAGTGACGACCCGTTTTGCAGTACTACAACATCATCAGGTGATTACAATATATGACAAACGGAATTAACCAATTTCAAAGTAAGTAAGGTTGTTATGTATTGTAGATACTTGGTGTACGAAATTGTATTTCTTATTTAGTGAAAGAACTTATTTCGGTACGCCACTGGAAAAATAGAAGAGATTATATT
>WYDF02084497.1:0-11056 GCA_009867245.2 Adranes taylori | reverse complement strand
ATGTGGCTGCTATTCCAGAAGAAGCAACTGCAACCGCAATGTTGGATCTCGCACGAACAGTGGCTAAAACTACTGACATGAGGAATGTCTTACCAGTTCCACCAGGGGCATCCAGGAAATATAAACCACCATCTCCATCATCAATTGCCTTCATTAATGTATCATAAACTTCCTTTTGTTGGGGTTATCTCACGTCATACGGGAGCGGGTATCCTATGTCCGTCTCCTGTTTCTAAGCTACCTTCCCACCAATTTTCAGCCATATTGGGTTCAGCCGTTCTTGAGTTATAAATAGTGTAACTAACACGACTTTCTTTTATATATATAGATGGGTTATGTTCAAATCTTTTTTTGCTTATTTCTCTTGAGACAGACTCTCGCTCGCTACGGAGAGACCTAACGATCGTCACAGATGGCGCAAACAAATATCTTATTACAGAATATAAAAACCGTCGGAAATAAGTATTTTCCGCCGACGGGTCAGTTTAATGTGAGACCGTACGTTGGAACCGTTGTTATTGTTCCACCGGTCCTTAGTGAACTGCTAATGGCACGGCTAAGTACGCGTGCGTGAGTAATCCAGGTGATTGTGTTCTTGTGAGCAGCTGAAAAAGATCCTAACTGCTAATTAATATAACAGCATTAACAATTTTACAAAATTACGCCTATTGGTCTTCTAGACAGTTTAAACAAAGAAAGAATTATAAATGCAGAATTAAATGTCAATGAATTAATGTTAAATTAAATCAATGACGCAACAATGGTGGGTAGCACATAAACAATAGTGATTGTATAATAAACGAAACAATATTTATGTGGTGCATAAAAGCGGTACATGTAAATCAATTGAAATGTGCGGTGATAAAATAATAAAGCAGTAGTAATCTGGAAATAATAGTCAATTATACAATCGGGATTGTGGGATATGAATAACGGAAAAGATAGATATCCTAGTAGTCTACTATGACACTAATAGGTGATGTGAAAAGGAATAGGCGCGTAACACTGCGAAACGTGAACAAAATATTTAATGTCTTCAGGGACACATGTCGGATACTATTTTTGATAGATGCCTTTTATACTTTCCGTCCAAAATGGAGATATATAGGAAAGAAAATAATGCAATCGTACAAAATTTTAATAGATCTTTACGGTTTCATGTCCGTTAAAGCCATTTTGACGATTTTTGAAATGATGTCTGTGTGGGTGTTTGTGGATATGTCTGTAAACACGATAGTATCTAAATGATTTCATGATTGCAATGAAATTTAGCAGACGCATTTAATGCTATCAGGGACGAACCGTGTAGATTGCAACGAAATTTGATATTTTATTTCAGCCATTTCTGGTGACTGGAAGTACCCTCCTGGCTTATTCAAATGAGTCCTAGGTTAACTTGTGTATATTTTTTAGCGGTTTTTGCTCAGCGGAAGTGACCGCTTATGGCCGTCAAATTTCTAGGCAATTGGGATGTTACATATGTTATAAGAATTATTGAATAAGATTTTCTGCAAAAGCTTTTTGGTTACTGTAAAATCTATCAACCGGAAGGCACATTATTTTATACCATAGCCTCTCAATATACACTTATTACAATAGCGGCCAAATGAGTCAATAGTGGACGGTAAGTACAGATGCAAAGAGGGCCTATTTATTTTTCTTTTATTTTCTGAACAATCTTTATTTCCACCATTTCTCTGATTTAGAGAAATTCTTTCAACCTAAACCTTCATTTGCAGCTTCTTATAATACATAATTATAAATATATTTTAACTGACTTTTCTTTACCTTGAACAGAATGCATTTTATACTCAATAAATAATATTTTAGATAATGGTTACTAAAAACAATTGTAGTAAGGTTATATTTTTTTTTCTCTAATAGAATCTGTTGAGACTGTTCGATAAGAAATTAATTGAATTAGGCCTATTGACATAAATTGCTTCCAACAAAAATGGTAGAACAACAAAAATATAGACTTCTTAAACCATCATTTATCTTTATTGATGTTACGTCGTGATACGAAAACTTGTGTATGGAACATT
Organism: Adranes taylori; assembly: GCA_009867245.2. Taxonomy (NCBI): domain Eukaryota; kingdom Metazoa; phylum Arthropoda; class Insecta; order Coleoptera; family Staphylinidae; genus Adranes; species Adranes taylori. The sequence continues at coordinate 9,011 of WYDF02084497.1, read as the reverse complement.
TTTAATTGCTCACGGGAACACACTTCACAAAGTTATTTACTAGGTACATATAGAACGAGATTATGACAGTATAACGTAACTAGCTTTTAGATTTATAAGAATCGAAATTTAGGTGAAATAAAATTAGTACGTGAAATAAAATAAGTGCAGGCCTGAAATGTCTCAAAATATCTTACAGATGTTCTCATGCATTACATGCAAATAATGGTTCTAATGTGAATAATGTTTATTGAGTCTTTTTAACGCCATGGTTATATATTTTAATGTGAAGATTTGTCCACGTTCTTGTTTAAGTAGATTTAAAGGGATTGGGCATTGAGTACTCACAAATAAGATGAATACGTTAAAATTGTTAGACGCCATAAAAGGTTTCGAGACTTTATCTTGCATTAACATCCGGACATTCGAACATCCGAACATCGACGCTCATTAAGAGATGTTTCAGTCATAACCACCCTCAGGACCGAAGAACAATGATAACAAATAAATTTATATCTCGTTCGCTATTCTATTATCTTTTACTTTTTGATGGAATATGGAATGGAATGGATCTACCAAATAAACTTGTGTATTATAATTATCTTCTCTTTAATTGCCAGTCAATGAAAATCGCAAATATCCAATACATATCGTTATTCTGGCTGATATTTTTCTGTTTGTTTGACCGATTTCGACTAAATCGCATTCCTTGCAGGTTTTCTTTATGATCGATGATATTATGTTGGTAGTTCCTTTCATGTACGGAAAAGTTGCAATAACAGTTGGTTCAGAAGATGCTGGTTCCGAATATTGTATTTTGTGTTTCAGATGTAGATTTTTGTTTATTTGTGCATTAGTATAGCCTCTCTGGAGAAGTACGTTTCGTAATATTGCGACTTCAGAACCTCATCTTTTGTGGTCGGAAAGTAGCCCTGAACAATCAACTTAAGTTTTTATTATAGAATTTTTCTGTCCTGTGTAGTGGTGTGAATTAGCGTGAAATTAACGGTTTGGATGCATTTTCTTTCTATAATCTGTGTGTGCAAAAGACCCGTTAGGTTTCTTTGAAATTAGTACACCTAAAATAAGTAGTTGATGGTCGTTTCCTACTTCCATGGTTAATTGGATTTTTGGATGTTCAGCATTAAGTGCGTAGAGAAATTTCAGTTCTTGATTTCCCTGTGGCCATATAATAAAGCAGTCGTCTACATAGCTGAGCCGTAATTTGGGGTTTAGATGACTTTAGCCGAAGCTCTTGTTTCAAAATCTTCAAAAAAAATGTTGGCAATCAGATGCTCCAAATTGTTGTTATGGATTAAGTAGACATTGTTAGTGCAATGCTAGATTGGAGCAATGATGTGAGTGTGAATTTGGTATTTTGTTCTTAGTATGTCCAATGTTTCATCTACGGGATGTTAGTGAACAGGGATAGGACATCGAAGCTCACTATTATGTCAGTTGGTTGTAGTATATGTTCTTTGAGGATCTCTAAAATATGTTGGTGGTTTTTACATATGATTCAGAGGATAAAATCAAAGGTTGAATGTATTTGACCAAATATTGTGAAAGACAATGTGTCGGAGAATAAAAAAATCAGTAGCATATTATCCAATCCAAAAGACAAAATTCCACTAGAAAACCAAAGAATGTATGAAGTACCCTGCTAGGAATGCGATTTGGTCTGCAAAACCGGGGATAACTGCAAAAGCGGTGACAGAATTGCTTTCGAAAACTCTAGAACAATAGCCATAGAAACCTAGTATAGAATAGAATTACTAGAGCCATAGAAACTAGAGCCTAAAAATGACTGAACACAGTGAGCAAACGAAATGACAAAGAAAACATTTCTAGCGAATGGAAACTTGTATTACATCCTTACCGTAAAACTGGACAACAAATAAATTACACCAACAAGAAAGTATACATCTATGTTACGACACTATCAACATCCACTATATCACCCAGTACGACCATCATTAAAGATCTGTATAGACATGAAGTCAGTCATCGTACCAAACACTGATATACAAAGGCGAGTTAAAAGGTCTTATGCTAAGCGCATCACACAATAAGTTTTCAGACTTATTTAAGCTTCGATTTACTACTCTTAGTTCGGTGCGTTCCATGCCGTTTCGTCCTTTCAATGTCTGGACCCGACTTAAATCCTCGCGATCGACTTTTTTGGGGAACAAAAACTTTTGGCGGGCAACCGCGATTTTGTTTGTTTACTGAACACTTCTTATCGTTCATAGAAGCATGTTACAGTGTCGTGTTTCCAAGATGCTAAGTACGACCCAGCGGAAAGTCCCTGATGCTACTTTATTATATTTCCTTGATTAAAATTCCTCTTTGCGAATAAAGTTTGGATTTTAAGTAATTCGAGTACAGTCCAGTACGACCCAATGGGAAGCTTTTGATGCAACTCTATGGTGGCTACTCAAAATCCACTCCTAATTTGTCATGTCAATACAGGTTCCTGTTCAGCGTCATACCGTAGATTACTTTTGATACAACAGTTAGCCGCGCGCATAAATTGAATTAAACTAATCAATTTATTATGATGTTGTTTTATTGCAAACAGCAACTAAGCCTTACGTACTAACTTAAGAATAGTTTAGATATGTATTCTTATATGTGACTCTTAATAGAAATTAATCGTCAAATACCCTCCAAAATTCTCTTTATGTGTGAATCTGGGGGAACTAGAATGCGTTGATACTACTATACTATTGTCGAACTTTAGTTTTATACAAGAGTAATTTGAAATACATTTCTGTTAGTTTATTAACTTATGTTACGATTACAAACATACTCGGTTTGTGTAAATGTCATCAAAAACATAAAATGACAAAAAACATAGGTTTTTTATTTGATTACAAGAAAATTCTTGTCCTCCACTTTATATGAAACTCGTACAAATCTTCCGCGAGAATTTACATATTTATAAAACAAGTTAGCCTTTGACGAATATCATAGAAGCAAAATATATAATATTTTATGTAAATAGACTTAGGAAGTAGATAAATCTGTTCTTTACATTTTTATTCAAATTCTTTGTAATGTGAAAATATAATTTCGAAAAGTTTTCACCGTCAAAAAGTTAATAATACGCATACTGAATTGAGAGCACGTGACATCAGATAATCTGCTGGTTAAAAAGTTTGTATTTAGTCTTTCGTATAAAAAGTATATTTAAATTTAATATTTTATTGTTTTTATGACTTACTATCAATAGAAACAATACGTTGCCGATTGTACAAAAGCCTACTTAATTAACTTACACTTTTTCGGCTCGTAATTAGAAATTAATATAACTACTTGGAGTTATCGCTGGATCAATGTAGTTGAAGTAAAACGCACAGCTTAATACTAACTTGATAAATTCAAACTTATTTACAAATAATCAGTCTTTATATATTAATAATGTAAAAAATAAAATATACGTCACATCTACCTAAATAAGTGATATGTGTATAGTGTGCCTTTGTTAGTGCACACTTATGTGTTTACATTATTTAAACTATGAACACACGAAATGCTATATAACAAATTATACATAATAAAGTCGTCGCACTTGAACTAAAAGAATCACGCATCACGCGTTCATTGCTTTTTAATTATTTTCATATTGTTTGTAATATCGTATTTCTACTTAATTCATGCATAGCTATGATTTAGCAAATTTATTATTTCATTGATAAGAAAATAAAATATTTCCCTATCCTAACTTGGACACCGATTCTAAGCAAATATATTCAATTACTAATTTATTTATTGGGTCATGCATAATTATGCCGACTTTTGTTCGCGACTTTTTTTAATTGGCGTATTTTTATTATTACATTTTTTTCATGTAAATAATTCTCTCTATCCAATTAGTGAAAGAGAGACCTACAACTATAGGTGCAATATATCATTAGCCCTAATGTCCGATGTTCTATCAAGTATGGTATTTGCCTCTGTAAACCAAATTGTTATAATTTTTTTTTGGACGCAAAATGTATGCAAATGTTCATATATTTAGCTGCAAGAAAAATTATAAGGATTTCGTTTGCAGAGGCAATTGATAGAATATCGGACTCATAATTCGATATAATGATATCTTTCGCTTATAGTTGTAAAGAGAGGGTGTTGATAACGGGTACCCCTATACCAGAAATATGTGTCCTCCTTGCCTCAATTATTAAAACTAATTCTTATAATTCCTTATCATTTACAATTGTCGAAATTAACACCTATCGAATTAATAACTTTCTTTTTAAACGTAGGTAGAGCTTGAAGCTTTTATTTCAGCTAAAGTGGGGCGAAGCTATAAAGAAATAATACATCACTTGAATATTTTTCTTATGGGATAATAATAATCAAACACTACACTTTAGGTTTGTTAAATATAAAACCCTTGCCTATTTAAAACTGTGACGCAGCATTAGCGAATCAAGTCTGGTCAATACACGAATAGAGCACACAGAATTAAAATAAAACCACTGGATTGTTCTAGCAATTAATATCAAAAATTAATTATTTATTATTCTGACAATACTGATTTAGAGAGTCAATAAATTAACAAGTTAAATGAAAGAAATATTGATCTGAATTTATTCTTTTGTAATAACCTTTTACACGAATACAATTAAGCTTTCCCCTGACACGAAGATAAATATGCAATTTCCATAGTAGCGTAAGAGAATTTATTTGTGAATGAGTATAATTAAATCTGCGTAGACTCATTATATAGAAAATAGTAAATTATATGACAATTTTTTATTGTACCTTAGTGTACTACTTAAACATAAAACATACTTGTATATACTTGTACTTTTTATTAACTTGGGATAAACAAATTTGTTTGTTAGCACGTTATAGATTAGTAAATGTTATTCACTTGAATATTTGTTAATGATTAGCTCGTAGTATGTTTATTTAAGTTTATTTAAGTTCAATAGTCAAAGTAATATCTAATAATTAAATATTTCATGCTTAGATTAATTAGTTATTCACAACGCACACTTGTAATTACTCACTAGTTTACCGATTTAAAAATGCCAACGTAATTACTTTCTTTTTTTAACAAGTACTGGAGAGAAGAGTAAAACCTATTACTAGGCGATTTTACGGAACAGAGTTGCGTGAAGTATTTAAATTTTTAACTTCAAAACTGCGAACGGAATGGGTTTTGTTTTATATATTTTATGAAGACCCTATGTGACTTGCTGTCGGCACAAAAAAGAGGGGATTATCCCTGCATTCGGAATTCTACGGCAGCGAAAATTAGTGCATATTTCTGTAACTAGTTAACTATCTATTTCTCTCCTGCTTTAAAGTTAAGACTTTTCTGGAAACAACTAGAATAATTCTCTTGCAGCGAGCCGTTTTGTGGTTCCAAAACCAAATAAAACTAACATGTTGCGGATATTAACGACTGGGCTTTTTCCTAGGTGTATAGCTGAATGGAAATGAAAGAAATAGATTTCATGAAGTTACTATCGACGTACGTTTCGTAGAATCGAACAAATAAATCTTGAGATGCTCGTGGCTGACTAACAGGAACGTCTATCTATCATTCAATGTAGACTTTAACTATTGTGAATTTATACAGGAGGATCTCAATAATTTAATGGATTTATTTATTCAAGTATAGTTTTGGTTTAATATTTAATTTAATAGTACATTAGAAATTGAAGTGTTTAGCTGTGTGGCCATTTCTGTCGTTACAATTTGAACAACAACGTTAATCTGGCTCTACTTGACCGCATTTATGTTGCAATAGGAGCCAAAATACCACACAAAAAGAACCATATCATCTTGCACCACAATAATGCGCATCCGCATGTCGTCAAATCTATTGCATGTAAGGATTGGGAACTGCATCCTCTTCCGCCATATTCTCCCAACAAACGCCAAGACCTATCAATCGATCGCTGAACAATTGGCAAAGTTTACAACGATTTTGATGACATGGTGGGCGCCATCAAAGAGTGAATTGTCTCTAAGAACAACAACTTCTTTGCCCGTGGAATCTACGGACTGACAAGCAAATGGGTAGTACAGTAATTGAAGTAGATGGTAAATATGCTCCAGAATAATCAGTTTGTTAAATATTGTAATTCTTCTTATTAAATAAAAGTTATTTTAGAAACCGCGCAATAATTATACATTGACGCAATAATAGGACGTAAAACATGACTTTTGAACAGTAGGATTTTTAGTGGATTTTTAGAAGATATATATATATATATATATAAAAGTACTAGATTCCTTATATAAAAGTACTAGATATATGCTCTTGTTTGTCCAAAAAATTTGAATGATATTTATACCTTAGATGTTTTTATATTAATGCGTTCTCATTTATATTAATGCGTCTCTGCACAGCTTTTTTATCGCGAAACGTGCATATACATATAGGTGGCGGATCTTCAAAATTGCCCCTCTCCCCTCGTTCCGCCCGCAAAAGAAAAATGTTTCACCAAATATTTTTTTTATTTATGTAACATAAAAACGTTATTTGAATGATAATTGGGCCCACTATAGCACAGCCCCCCACAATGCATGGTCCTTTAGTTCTGCCGCTGATATATATTGCCAATCAAGAGTTTTAAGTTTATATTTTTGTATCTTTGTTTGCATCATTTGTACATTTAGTTCCATTTGATGTGTTTAATGAATGCTAATAAAGTGCTGCTGATTAAGCGAAAAACAAATACACAACAAACAATTCGATGCTTGGCAATTTACAAACAAATAAATTTACACTTCTCTGTTCATAATAATACAAACATCTCTGTTCAATACAAACAATATCAAGTCATTGGCGTATGAGTTTTAACTCAGTTAATACACTTCAGCCAGAAATATTTATGTGGTCGGAATAATTACCCAAGTACAGAATTTAGACAATTTCAAAATAAATAATGAATCCAGAATAAATGAAATAATATTCTTTTGTTAGTTTGGAAGTTTTACAGTTAGTTTTACAGAATAAAAATTTCTTGAAAATTAAAAGAAAATGAGTTTTATCTTGTATACCAAATATGTACGTTGTAGATGTATATAATTATTTAGAAGATAAGGAGCCACAAAACTGTTGAATTTTGAGATTCTAAACCTGGGAAATAGGTTTAAAGGTCCAGAAAAATATTATTTATAGATATGTTAACATTTCTAAAACTGAACATTGGCTGTATAAAACATCCAACTAACTTCACGATAGATCTATAAAAATGTCCTATTAGAGATTAAGGATTGCAAAGAAGGGGAAAGAAAGATCAAACGCCCCAGATCTAGTTTGTTTATTTAAAGATCCTCGCCTACTTGAAACTGTTAAGCAGCTTGATAGCAGCAAACTTAATCTGTGAGGATTAGTTCTCTGCGGAGCACAATTGGAGATAAAAATTATTAAAGAAATAAAACTATCAATTAGTTTTAAAATACTACTATGAATAAACAAATTATTAGTACAATGTCACAATTGAATTTAAGTTCTATAAGTAACGATTCAATATCTCTTAACATTTTATAATAAATTCATATTACCAATGCTGCTGCCTTATTTTAACCAATTGGATTCAACGAAAAATAATTATAAGTATACTACAATTATTTCGCAAGATTGCGTCATTAAATAAATATCGATTGTGCTATAATCAAACCTACTTTAACTTATTTGTAATCTTTAAATCAGTTTAATATTTATTTCCACACGTTAATTTGTAACAAAGTTGTTACAAATATAAGAGTCCCTTAAATATTTTTTAATGCAGTGCATATATAAAGGTAGATAAATTAGACTGCTGTAACCCTACATAAAAAGATATGAATGATAAAAGCCATTTTATTTGCGTACTGTTCGTTTCTTAGAGAATTGAATAAGAAGGCATTGTTAAATGTGTTTTTCCATTGTATTTAAATTAAAAGATTACTTAAAACGTACTTGTAATAATTATATATCAATTCTTTTGATTTACAAATGTAAACAAAGATTATCACGATGATTAGTAAACACTGAATGTTGTATCCTATGAAATAAAATGATTTAAGTAGCGACTTTTTTGATGCATATACCAGCTCATATTTTAGAGAAAGAGAAATGATCCTTGTCCTCATGTGTTAACCTGCTTAGGTGTGCAAGAACTTATACTGTCGATGATCGCTGGTACGCACCGATATAATGTATATTATATTTTTTAATTTTTGTCCTCCGTGTATTAGCTATTGTTATTGACGCTATAATTTAATATGATTTAATGTATACCCTTAGTGTATAGTGTATACTCTTATACACTGAGGGTATACATTAAGGGTATACAAAACTAGTGGCATTCGCATGGCATAAGTGACGTTAGTTCTTAATGCGACATTTCGTGCCCGTAGTACTACCCTTGCGTCACCTTATAAACTAAGAGTGCATGTTATTAGAGTAACTAGTGGTAGTTACTTGGCATACAGTAGCGTTAGTTCTTAGCGCAACTCTACGCGCCCATAGTGTATACTGTTAGCGGAACTAGTGGTATTCGCTTGGCATTGAGTCACGTTAGTCCTTAAGGTGACGTTACGTGCCCATTGTGGTTACCCATCTCCTGTAAATTAAAGTGTATAACACTAGTGAGACAGCCACGTCAGTTCTTAACGCGAAGTTGCGTATACAATAAGCTATACAAGCTATAATAAGCTACACTATACAATAAAATGGTAGTACTCACTTGGCATATAGTAACAAAAGCTCTTACTGCGGCGTTACGCACTCATAGTATTTTCCAATTATACCTTCCGTTTTATTATACATATTGTGTGCTTGAAATTACCGCCATTTTCCCGCTGCTTTCCGTATTATTAACTTATCACTGCATTTAAATTTAGCTTCACCAGCATCGCTATTATTTTCGCTAAGCGCCGTTTTTTTCATTACACTGCCGTTTTGCTATGCACCGATTTGTTGTGTCATGTTTTGTGTTTCATTTAGTATAAGACTGCTTGAATACCGCTTATTTCATGTAACATTCATTCATTTATTATTAATATTTAATTGAATATAT
>WYDF02084486.1:0-11057 GCA_009867245.2 Adranes taylori | reverse complement strand
TTTTGGTCACCTGTCTACAACAATTTTATACATTAGATCTTACGGGGCCAATACAACGATATTCAAAAAAGTAATATAAATGCATAATTTTTTTTCTATAACATTTTGCCATATTTCTAATAATAGTCGAGTTATCTGATGTGATAGCTAAAATCAAACAGACTGTATAAAAGTATGGCAGCATTGAGTTTGGACTGATAACTTTACTGAAATTGGCACCGATGATCATTTTATGTTTTATTTCGTAAATTGAGTGAATCACCTTCGTGCAAGTCATCAATATGCAGAACTTTAGCGCATATTAAAAAGTCGGCAAGAAATAAATTTTATCCTATTATCTTCAAGCTATATTACTGCTACGTTATAATTTTGTTGTTGACCTTTTTATTTAGTGTGGTAATATTCCTTTTATAAAAAACGTTCATGCTTTTAAGCGACGAACAATTCAATTTGATTGTGGGTTGTCAGCTAAGTGGTTTGTTCTTAATTTCTATAAAATGCTTTTAACGTAAATTCTGAAACAATAAGTTGTAACACTTTAAAAATCGTATTTTAATAAAAGTTCTATGTAAGGCTTATGCTATAATTTATACAAATTATACTTGTAGATATTGAGTTTTGTTTAAAAAAAAAATAATAATAATATAGGTGTTTACGTCCAACGTTGTTTTCAATGATAAATAAAATTCTTCGGTTTTTTGGACAATATAATATATTTACTATCTCTTTTGCTACATTATTCGATGTTTCGACTTATTAGTTTCTAGGCCATCGTCAGAACTAGAAACAACCATTTTAAACTTTTGTTACTAATGAGTATACTCTTGCATAATTGATAGTGAAGTAACAAAAGTTTAAAATTGTTGTTGTCTGGTTCTGATGATGGCTTAATAAACCGAAACGTTGACTTATGTAGCAAAAGAAATACTATATATATTATAAGTTTTTTAGCTCTTCCACTACCCCATACATGCTTCCCATCTTATCCTATTTTACTCTAGTCGTCGTGTCTATTCCAACTATATTCTTCTTCTTCATTTCTTCTTTCTCCTTGATCATTACCCGCTATCTCCTTAGAATTTGCGTTCGCAAACTTTCATTTTAATTCCATCGGAAAGTGATCAAACTCTATTCTATTTCCTACTCTTACATATTTCGGACAATTCCTCTTATTTCATCTATTCTAACAGCCACTTTCCTTTTACATTTATCTTTCGACTTTCTTTCCACAGATTCCTCTTCCACCAATTCAATCCGCGCCTTCCAGTCACCCATTATTGTAATTAACTTTATAATATTGCTTTCCACTGCCAACATCTTATTCCCTCCAACCCTTATTCACATAAACAGTCGCAATCATCCAATTTTTTTCTTTTACATTTATTACTATTCCACACGCTATTTCACATTGTCATTCTTTTTCTTGTACCTCATTCACTTGTATTGTCACACCGTCCTATTTCCTCCGCCCTTACAAATTCCAATCATACTCTTTAGCCCCCTTCATTTTTATATCATTCCATTTCTCTACCTCCACCAATCCAATAAAAATCAAATGTCTTTAAATAATCTTTTATATCACTATGAATTATCCTATTATTTAAACCTGCTACATTCCCCTCATACCATTTTTATATCATTTTCCTTTCCTTCCTTATTTTCTCCTTTTTATAGATTTTTCTCACCCTCTTCTCCACCCTGCATTGCTTCCTGCTTCCAAATTATTCGCCTCCATATTATCCCTCACTTCTTTCGCTATCCTGCTACTTCCATTCGTTTCTATTTTTCAGTCTTCCTTAATTACTATTTTTTCTTATCAAGTCATTTTCTCCCTTCCTATTATCTGATCTGATTAATATTACTCCATACCCATAATTTCTCTCCTACTTATGCTTTCATGTAACCAATTTTCACTCTTTTGCTTCCTCTTTCAGAAGCTTCTTCCTCTCCATCACTTCCATTTTCTTCTCCCATGTGTTTAATCTTATTAATATTTGTCTTTCTTTTTTTAATCTATATACTTTATCTATTCTATAATATTCCGTAATATTTATATTACTATGTGAACAACCGTCGTAAAACTTTTTGTCTACTACACTCCGTGAGAGATTTTCTATTTGATAGCCTAGTTAAAACAAATTGTTAAAGGTTCGTTTGATTTAGCTTTAAAAGTTCTGAATAGTTGAATTGATCACTTTCAATTTTTTACGTAAAAACAACTTCATCTTTATTAACGAAAATCAACAAATATAAACAATAGAAAAGGCACGTTTTGTATGTGATATGTACCAAATATGTCAATTAAATTGACATAATAAAACGTATATAGAACGTAAACAATTTATGATATAGTTCAATGAGTTTTTACCTTGCTGAATTGTAACATATTCAGTTACATACATATAATGAAACAGATTTGTTTTGTAATTAGAACGTGTCCTAGAGTAAACTTTTTTGCGATCGTTTTCATACTTATATTGATATTCAATTTTTACTATGCATAATTTCTATTAAATAAAACATTAAATCTCAATTATACGAGGACTATTTGGAAAGAATGTTTTATATATTTTCACTGTTCAATTTGGTTGAACACTATGCATTTTCATAAACACCTCACTTTTTATATTATTGTTTAATTAATTTTTTTTAAATTAAAATTGTATAATTATAATAAACGTTTTTAAATGTTGTTTTGAATTATTGCAAAATATATATTTTAGATGATGGAAATGTGTTTGAAAGGATATAGATTTGTTATTTTGGACAATGCGTTTCTTATTCACTGGCCAGGTGTAAAAAGAAAGCGAAACCTATTTACACCTGATGCATCTGATGCTTCCAACGGATGGAGAACACCGTATATTCTTAAAAATACAAGACAATACAATTTAATAGTCAATAATTTAGCTAAAAGATATACTAGAAATCGGAAATGTAAATTGCAATAAAAATTTAATAGTTTAAAACTAATATTTCTATGTTAAATACTTAGAAATATAAGAATAGTGTAACGTGAAAAGATATTAGGCGAATTCAATTCTTAGGATTCTACTGTAGATATTTTAAATATTTTTTAAATGATCAAAAGGAATAATGTTTAAATGAGGGAAATAATTAAAATAAAAAACTTCCATTAAAAATGTTACAGCAATTTATTGTTCTAACTCATAAATTTTACTAAACTAAGTTAATCAATTTAATTTCATTTATATTAAATTAAATTAATTAAATAAAAATAAGTTAATTTATTCAATTTTGTAAAACTTATGAACTAAGGACAATAAGTTGCTGTCATATTTTATGCAATTTATTTATTTTAATAATTTCCTATCATTTAAAATATTTAAAATCTCCAAATTAATTTTACAAAATTTAATTGATTAATTTAATTTTGTTTAAATTACATATATTAAATTTATTTAAATTCATAAAATAAAATAATATTATTTTGAAAACTTAATAAATTTAGAACGATAAATTGCTATATAATTTTATGGAATTTCCAAATTTAAATTCCATTAAAATCTCCAAATTAATTTAACGAAATTTACTTGATCAATTTAATTTTGTTTAACTTAATTCATAAAATAAAATAAACTTATTTTGAAAAATTAATGAACTTAGAACGATAAATTGCTATATGATTTTATGGAATTTCCAAATTTAAATTCCATTAAAATCTCCAAATTAATTTAACAAAATTGACTTGATCAATTTAATTTTGTTTAAATTAAATTATTTTAAATTAATTAAATTAAATTACATTATTAATTTTATTTTGAAAAATTAATGAACTTAAATTGGCATAAAATAATATGTTAATATGGAATTTATTTATTTTAATGATTTCCTATCATCTAAACATTATTCACTTTGATCATTTAAATATTAAAATCTCCAAATTAATTTTACAAAATTCAATTAATTAATTTAGTTTTGTTTATATTAATTAAATTAAATTAATTAAAATTAATTAAATAAAATAAAATTACTTCATTTTATTTTGAAAAATTAATGAACTTAGAACGATAAATTGCTATAAAAGTTTATGGAATTTATTTATTTTTATGATTTACCATCATTTAAACATTATTTGATCATTTAAAATATTTAAAATCTCTACAGTAGAATTCCAAGAATTGAATTCGTCTAACATTTTGCATTACAAATAGAAAGTGAATTTTCTACGTATTTTGTTACTGCATTTTAAAGTATGTATAAATTATTATTTAATAATATCATTCACACATGCAGATTTGTGTTTGGATCTAAATTACTGAGATTTTCCCGTGAAAATGGTAAAATTGTTTTCTCATTGACGTAAATAAAACGTTTTTGAATAGTAATTAATAATAATTAATAGGATTTACTAGACTTTTAAAATAATTATTTCATTTTTGGTCTTTGTCATACTCTCCCGTTCTGGTCTTTCGGAGAGCACGAAATCTCCCTCTCGCTGCCTGTGCGTAGCCTTAAACTTCAGTTTTCAGAGTAACTAATTCAGACGCACAAAAACAAAAGAATTTACATAAAATTAGTTGTTCCTAGATTAGTACGCAATAAAAAGGCTTTCCTAGATTACATCTAACATAGATTATAACTAATATATAAGATATGCATTTTGGAAACAAATAAGTTACCAAGTTCCAATAAAATTCTGACAAATAAAAAATTATTTGTGTCCTTGAAAACAATTATAGTTTCCAACGCTAATAAGTTTTTTTGTTCTATTTTTATTTTTGATAACAATTGCATATATCAAATTTCAGATTTTTCATGCTTGTAGTATTTCGTCCTGTATGAAATGATGCAGGATTTTCTTCCAGAGAAATTAGGAGTGGAAGCAAGCAAAATTTTTCTTTAACATATATTAATACTTTTTTTCTTGTTTTTGATATTAGTAGAGGGAAACAGATGGTTCTAGACCACTTTCCTTCTCACTAGAGCCACTGTGTATCCACCATTCCAAATACATATATTAATGCATTAAATATAATGTATTAAATATTGGCGAATGCTTTGGATGATTCAGGTTGCATTCATCATCTTACTCAATTTGTTCAGTCTTGAGTTTGCTTACAGCGAGAACTTCGTTTGACAGTTTGACACCTGTCATTTGAAAAACCAATTTATCTGTTCAAATAAGTAAATGCTACATAGGAATAGATGCTACATGCCCCCCTGCACTTCCAGCGCCCCCTTTATGTGTAGCATGTCTGGGTCTGCGTTGTCTGTCGTCGTCACGTAATCGATTTGAAACCTTGTAGTTTAAATAAGTATATGCTACATACATTTGGCTACGATGTTTAAGATGAAAATATATTTGCAGCGTCCGATGTAATGATTGATATGTGTGCTCGCACGTTATATGCCTGGTTGCTCACAAACCACAGTCTAAAAAATCGAACGGGAAGAGAATTATGTGTTATGGCTAAGCGTATGCCATTACATAGAGTGGAATTTTGATCGTCGGTTTAGGGCTTATAAATAGCCGTGAAATTATTAAATTCATTTAGTTCCTAATTTTTTGAACTCGAAGACAGTCAGCCATCAGCAGTGGCCAACGATAGTGAGCAGTTAAACCACAGCGACGACCAGCGATACACAGCAGCGTTCACATACTGGCAGCGCGTTTGCAGCCCACAAGAACACCAACTTCTAGATTACTTACGTACTTGAACTGACCTGGCGCTAGATAATTCATATTTCCGGAGATTTTGAATGCTGTAAAGCACTTTTGTTTCCTTTTCTTTCGTCGGTTCTTAAGTTTCTTTGTAACGTTTCCAATAGCTTCTGGTACTTTGAGAGTATGAGTAAAAGCATAACTTTTGTTTTTTCTTATATTAGTGTGTTTCCGGTCTTGCCATGAGTCACTACTCGAATGTTTCCTTCCATTCTTGACTGCTTCTTAATTACTCGTTCGATGTGCTAACTGGTGACGTCGACAATACTGTCTTATTCTACTCTTTTACTCAATAATTTTTTATTAAATGAAACAAAGTGATCCAATCTCCAAAAATATCTTTATTTTGTAATTGACAAAATAAATGTGCTATCCCGATTTTACAGGACATTTAAAAATCCTCAAAGAGTCGAGGGCAGCAGCACTCACCGGGTGCAGGTGGAATGATATGCCACTAAAGTTCAGCTTTAAACAACCATTTGTAGTTACCATGCCTACCAGACATGACTGGGAAAATTGACCTTCATATGGTAAAGGGGCGTTGAAATGGTATACAGATGGTAGAAAATTGGATAGTGGTGAAGCAGGGGCATAAAGTGTATGGACATAAGTGTAGTACAGTGATTTCACTGGGTACACACACGACTATCTTACAGGCTGAAATACTAGCCATTGATAACTGTGCTCTATAAATCATGCAAAAAGTGCTGAAGGCTTTACATACAAAAACTTGTGAGTCGAAGCTACTGTGGGACTACCTCACGCACCTGAAAGAACTAGCAACTCATAACCACTTGCGGTTATAGTGGGTTCCAGCACATTTAGGGATTGAGGGCAATGAAATAGCAGACAAGCTACCCAGACAAGGGACAAAGAGTCACCTAATAGGCCCCGGTCCATCTCTAGGTCTAACTAAAGAGCACAGGAAGCGGATATTAACACAATGGGAATACGAAGCCAGAATTAAATACTGGAACAAAGTCCCAAGTCAAGAACAGTCACATGCCTTTATATACCTGACATCTGAGGTTAACACCAAAGTAACACCATGGAGTTATATGGAGATTTATGGGGAGTATATATGGAGAGTTTCTTAACAAAGAGGAACTCACCGTGTATATGGGCTGCGTGTCCTCTAAACTAGCTTATGTATAAAATTGGTCAGGTTCAAAACCCTACATGTCAATTATGCAATGATAAGACAGAAACAGTTAAACACATTTTATGTGAATGTCAGACAGCAGCGAGCTGCGGATAAAGACAGTTCGGGGGCATGACAGTAAATTACATGAACATCGGGGAAGAAAACCCGAAAATAGTCATAAAGTTACTACAAGAGATGTTTTAGGTCGACGTGGTTTGAGTCATGATCCTGCCACCTACATAATAACAATAATAAAAATAGGTTATTACTATTTTTATTCCATAGTTAATATATATTTGTTCAAGAAATTGTAATTGATTAGTGTTGTGGCAACTATTTAAAATAATGAAATCACACATCAAGTTAAATTTATGGTCGGAAGATAATATGTGGTCTGCAAAATGAGAGACTCCATTTTTGTTTAATTGAATGCAATTATGATGTTCCTTGAATCTGATATGAAGAAATTTGGAAGTCATTATATATGTGCTAGGCCACATAGATTATATACTTCACTTTTTGATTCTAAGAGGGATTTTTATTTTTAATTCGATTACAAGGTTTGCATGTTTTAAAGCTTATTGTCATGTTTAAGCTTTTAAAAATGTTTGAAAATTGAGAATTAAAGAGAATAATGAACAAAATATTCTAATTAGTTTAAATCAGTATTGAATGTTAATTTTCACTCTAACAATGGTTTTGCGGCATGGATTTGATTTGGCTAGGAACTAAATTTCAATAAAGTTTATGCATTACTTTAAAATTCAATTTACATGTTAATAAGGTATGCTACAAATTAGTGTACTATAGTTAGATTTATATTGATTAGACTTTACTTGTTTGTATTAATTTTAAAGTACAATTGTGCTTTAATATGGAATTTCTAGGAATATCGAAATCCGCATAGAAAATTTATTTTGTCAAAACAAAATAAAGGAATAATTTTTAGAAATTGGATCACTTTATTTCATTCAAATATCATGTCTACTCCAAACCATAACAACACAGAGAAACATAATAATTTTTTAATAAGACTTACTTAATTATCATTTTAATTGGTTACGTCTTACTGACTTACGACTTAGTCTACTCATCCACTTAATAATTCTTTAATGAACTTATTTAATGATCAAAATAATTTGTTCCATAGCCGTCCGTATATTATATCAAATAATTTAGCAATTTGTTGAGTTTTGATAAGCGCATCCGTCCACGTAAATTACATGTATATTTTCGTATCTCTCAAAACTTGAAAGTTTACTAAAAATATTTTACATACGTTATATTTATTGGCGTTTTAAATACCAAATACAGTGGAACCTAGGTTCACGACCAACTTGGTTTACGGCCAGCTTAGGTGACCGAAATTTTGACTCGGTTCACGTACAATATTTCGGTATACAACTAATACTTTAAACCTCTGAACCTGAACCTATCTGAACCTATTACATCGAATAAATATTATTTTATTAAATCTTCTATATATGTTTAAAGTCTTTAAAGTCTTTAAACATATATAGAAGATTTAATAAAATAATATTTATTCTATGTAATAGGTTCAGATACAGAGTTAGTGTGTATTTAGTTACACACGTACAATGACGTTCTAAAAAATAAGGGTGTTGATAAAGCTTAACACCTTATAGCAGAAATGGCTATCCACCCGCGGTTCATCGACATTTCTTCTGATTTGGTAGTCTCTCATATTTGTTACATAGTTTTCGGAAACGACCTGTATTACATATGTTGAGCCAATTTCGAAATTAAACTATTTTTCAAAATAAATGTTTTTATTTTGGTTATTGCGTTTTACCTACGTCATTCATTAGAATGTATTTTAAGATTTGAGAGTATAAATTGTTGATTAGCAAAATTTTTAAATATATAATTGTTATTTTAGATAAATAGATGAAAATAAATAGCACAATAAAAATTTTAGAATACTAAATAAAAATTTTAATCTATAATTGTATATGAAATAATAAATTATTCGTTTATAATAAAGTAATTAGAAATTATTACTAAAAAGCGTTCTCAAAAAGATCTTATCGAATATATTTTATTATATAATATTATCTTGTAGATTGTAAGAATTTATTTAGTAATAAAATTAATTGTTTTAAAATTAAGTGTCCTTTATTATGTTAAAATACCTCTTCCATTCTTCAGTTTTTCATTGCACAAATATCTTGTGTTCATCTGCTCACCATATTTTATTCCAATCAATTTTGTAGTTTAGAAGAAATTGTGGAACGTAAAATTTCACAAACTCATATACGTATATTTTAAAAACTCATTTTCTGGAGCTTCAAAAATTGAATGTTTTTATGAATTGTATATGTCTCATGTACCTTTTTGTACTACATACATATACAGATAACCCCTGTTGATTGCGAGAAATACGTTCCAAACTGCGGACCAATAATCCCTTTTAAGGTATAGTATCATAAAATATATTTCGTCGCTTTGTGCTTGGATTCTTAAAAACTCGTCATATTTCCTGTTGTAACCCGCTGTTTTTCCCGTTTTTTCACTTACTCTTACTTACTGTAGTAACCAAAACAGAAGTTTTTCTCGTTGAAGATATTCTTCGTACTTCTCCAGAATCATAACGAACAAAACACAGAAATAAAAAATTACGCATCTCCATCGTTGGAATCGTGAGTGATGGTCTTGGGTTCATTCAAAAATCCCATAAAAGAAAGCATATTCAGTTTCTCCCGCATTTTCCAATTTTTCGGCCAACTTTCCAAATTTTTCTTTCCCTAAAAGCCTTATTCGGACTGTTAGAAAATTTTAAAAAATAATTTAGCCAAATTGATCCAACCGTTTTCAAGTGATGCACTTACCAACGAATAGTATTTTATTTTATTTATATAGATTGATTACATGTATTACGTTGAGGTTGCGCTAATTCAACATGATTTTTTTTTGTAACTGAGTAACATAAAAATTTTAAAATTACAAGAAATATATTATTTTGAACATAAATAAACAGATTTTTATAGAAATATGATGAGCAGAATATATTTTAAAATATTAAAATTGTGAAGCAGCTGCAGAGAAGCAATTATAATATAATAATAATTATAATACAATCTGAATTGATTGTATTATAATAAACATTTACACGAATACAATTAAGCTTTCTACTGACATGCAAATAAATATACACTTTCCCTAGTAACATAACAGGATTTATTCTCTGAATGAGTATAATTAAATTTTAGTAGGCTCACTACATAGATAATAGTAAACTGAAAGAAAATTATTTATTCTACGTAAGTATAGATTAATTTTCCAAGTATGCAGCTAAACAATATACACATATATACTTTTTATTAACATAGAAAAAACAAATTAGTTTATTAGCACGTTATAGATAAAATGAAAGTTATTTACTTGAATATTTGTTAATTAATTGCTCGCAATAATGTACTGAATTTATTCAGTGTCAGTAGTCAAAATTAAATATAATAATTAAATATTTAATGTTTACATTAATTCTTTATTCATGCTGGACACTTGTA
The DNA here is from genome assembly GCA_009867245.2 of Adranes taylori. Lineage (NCBI taxonomy): Eukaryota > Metazoa > Arthropoda > Insecta > Coleoptera > Staphylinidae > Adranes > Adranes taylori. The sequence goes on along the minus strand of WYDF02084486.1, from coordinate 697 downwards.
ATTATTCACTTTCTTTCTTGAAAATTAAACAAGTACTGGAGAGAAGAGTAAAAGCGATTACTAAGCGACTTTACGGAACTAAGTGATGTGTATTTAGATTTTAAACTTGTAAACTGGAAACGGAATTGGCTAAACTCGAGTGTGTTTCATTTTATATTTTTTTCGGAGACCGTGGATTGCGCCCGCTGTTTTGTCGCCGCCAACAAAATGACCTAATTGTTGCGGCATGTGGCCGCCGCTTTGCCGCGAACAGCGATTCTATTTGCTATAGTCTAATTGCCGCAATATGGTCTAATTACCGCGGCTTTTCCGAGGTCAACGGTATTATTTCATTGCCGTGGTTAGCGGCATGGTCTAATTGTCGCAGGCTGCGCGCTACTGTCCGCACTAGCCTGACCTGCAGCCGCAGCTTTGCCGCGGCCAGCGAAATGGCTTAATTGGCGCAGCCAGCGGCATGGTCTAATTGACGCGGCCTGCATTTCGTTTTGCGGTGCGGCCAACGGTCTATGGTCTGTGGTCTGTGGTCTGTGGTCTGTGGTCTGCGGTCTGCGGTCTGTGGTCTGTGGTCTGCGGTCTGTGGTCTGTGGTCTGTGGTCGGTGGTCTGTGGTCTGTGGTCTGCGGTCTGTGGTCTGTGGTCTGTGGTCTGTGGTCTGTGGTCTGTGGTCTGTGGTCTGTGGTCTGTGGTCTGTGGTCTGT
>WYDF02084475.1:0-11057 GCA_009867245.2 Adranes taylori | reverse complement strand
ATATCCACACATATTTAATCTTTTGTATATTTAAAACAAGTAGGTTTAGAACAGAGAGAAGAAGGATTTGATCCAAGAAATAATAAAGTACGTGTTTATTCAATAAACTTTGGAAAAAAAATTAAATCATTACAGAAAATTGTTGGCAACGTGCTAAAGACTATATTGCGTGTGCAAGGAAACTTCTCTTTGTGGGTTTATGTTTTGATTATGGAAAGGCCGAATTCTAATACTCCAATAAAAAGAAAGAACAAAAATAATATATGAAAAGAAGAAAGAAGTAGTCTTAAATCTGAACACAACATTTTACAAAACAATTCACCAACGAAGGCACATTTGCTGATATTAGTACAAAAGACGCAGTTTACAGATCACTGGACGATATTAACTTTGGATTTCCTAATAATAATGAGAGTGTACAGATTGACATATTCACTCAAAGCTATAATAATTAAATAGAAATCTAAAAAAGCACAAGGCAAGCATTGAATCCACAACAAAACAACGAAATTCTCTCAAAGGCATGATACACATTTTGTCACGACGTCCCGTCCCGGCCACTAACGACTAACGAGGGTACCGGGATTAGAATTTACGTAAAAAGGGGGTAACAAAATACGCTCATGAATTTGGACGTTCGTGAATAAACAGGGGTTTCAAATGGGGAAGAAATAAACCTTTTAAAGTAAATTGTAATTAATAATATATTTAGAATAATAAAATGAACAGTTTTACTCGAATCTTAAATTTTAATTAATGCCTTTAAATTAGTACTTACAAATTATAATACTTACAAGTTATAAAAGTGTACCAGGCCCATACTAGTTATTTAAAAACTGTACATGAATTTTTATAAAATAAATTCTGTAAGCATCGCATATTCTCCGTTAAAATCTGTACCATTCTGACGTGGAAGAAAACGTGTAATGATCGATGATTTACTGGTAGTTGCGGTGACCCACTTAAAAATTTTTTATGATGAATGAATCAATCGATTTAGACTAATAATTAATCAACAAAAAGTAATTTTATAATACTGAATGTTTGAACCATATTTTAATTTCTATATTTATTCTTGAAATAATTTTGAAATGCTATCGATCGTTACATTACTCCCCCACCACATGAGCCAACAGCCGTGTTGGCTAAAGATAAAATCAGTCCTAACGAATGGCTAAATGAAAGATGGCTAAAGTAAAAATTATTTCTAAGGATTTAAAATAATTTGTAATTAAACCTATCTATATATGTGTATTATTTGGATGAACTCCGATTACTTAACTGGCCGAGTCAGATGGACCACGCTCTTCGTTAAGTGATCGCACTGAACTGCTTTGGGTATTGTTGTTCGATTAAGTGTTTTGTTACTCTATTAATGCTTAACCAAGCTCTATCAAATTCATACCATCGGTTCATATTATATACACTCCTATGACTTATTGAGTCGAAAAAATACCTTGCAACGATATTAGCGTCTCTGTTCCCTGGCTCTGCAATTCTCTCGGATTCCATCTGAATCCATGCCATTGTTTACATAACAAAGAAAAATCATGAAATTCATTACTTGTGTGTTTTACATATCATGTATATTTCTGCATGAATATTATTATTATTAGCTGTTGAAATCTAAGTAATTTCAAAATTAATAAAGTAAACCACATGTGATTTTAAAAAGACTACTGTACTAAACATTTTTTTTACATATTTTATAAAATTAAAAAAACGAATAAAAATAGTTAAAAGTAAGGTTTATAAATGCATATACGGGGTATTGATAGCGACTCCACCAATGCCCTGTACCCGGCTTTTCGAGCAATTTTGAAATTTCCTAAATATCTATATGCAGTTTTCGTAAACATTAACACACTTAATTTTCAGCAAAAGTTTTATTCTTTAAATAATACTATTCATACATATCTATTAACAATTGCGGAGTACGCGTAAATGGCTTATACTGGAGATGATTCAGGGGTGGTTAGGGTTTCTTGAATTGTCAAGATCCCTAATTATGAATTTTGAACCTAAACATCAATATGCAGTTTTCTTAATAATTAACACACCTAATTTTCTTAAATGAATGCTTTTACATAGAGAGTTCTGCATGAAGCCAAGTGCACTGACCGAGGCCACTTAATAGAGGGGGAGAACACATAAGTATTCAAGGTGAACGTGTTAATTAGGTACGAATTAATAATGACCAAAAATATGCATACCCGTGGCTAGCGGTCGAATTAAAGGAGAGACCAAGATGACTAAATACGGCACAAAAGACGCATAAAGTAACATTAAGATTTGGCGTCCGCCGCCGAAGGCTATGTCCGTTAGTTAAGTGAAAATAATAATTATGAATTTATTCGGATTAAAAATATAATTTATTTAAATGAAATGATGCCTACGTAAAGTGTTGAGAATAAATTAAATAAATAATTTAAATATGAAATTTTCAAATAGAACATAGTATCTAGTACTCAGTATTTTGTTAATAAATTAAATAATTCTTTAGATCATGATTTTAACGAATGAAGTAGATTAAAATTATTTGGTAACAAGTTTATTTATTGATCAATGTAATTTAAACTAAATCTACAGGTGATCTTATTTACAGGAATAAATAAGATCAGTGTGCGTCGACTATACAAATAAATTATAATTTAAGTTTGTGTTGTACCGCTGCTGTAATGTAAGTGTACTATTTCTACTATAAGGATTCTGTTAGGGTTCAGTTTGTTGACCTATGAACGGTATTATTTTTATTGAATTCCTATTGCGTAATAATTGAACATGATTAACATTTTTATATTATTATTTTACGTGGCAATATTTATCTGTATGAATGAATATTTTATTTACTTGCATGGATGCAGTTTTGAAATTTTTGGGGTGCAGTTTGTTTAAACTTAAATAGAAACATTACATTTTATATTTAAGTTTAAACGATTCTTACATTTTGCTGCCTGAACAATAGCGAATATCGACCGCCGCTATGGGTTGGCATTACCATTAATTATTAATACCATTAATTATTAATTATTAGGCACGATTAAATCTCAAAGGTACGTCCATCTCAGCAATGGTCCAGTCTAGTGTTTTATTTTAAATTCTATTGGGAGACAAGGGGATGATAAGTAAAACATTCCGGCTCAATAACTAAAATAATAACTTTATGTAGTAAAAGATAAGTCGAAGCCAGTATTAAAACAGACTGGATTTTTTCTGTAATTAATAAAATATCTTAGTAACTCTAAGCTGAGAGCAAGAAGGCTACGCAAATCCATACAAAGATCCTTCCCCTCTCACCACCTCACGTCAGGGAGTAACCCTGTCCTCCAAAATATATCCTGACAATATGAATAGTAGATTACGATAACATTTGATTAGTTATAAGCGCACAGATATTGCGGTGCAAATACACATTTCACGCGCATTTACATTTTATATTTTACTGTAAGCTTTGCCGAAACCTTACCGTTGTCGTAAGTTTCGTATTGTTGGATGTCATTTTTATTAGTTTTGCCATTTTTTATTAGTTTTGCCATTTATGCCATTATTGACATTGTTATTAAAGTATTATAAAATTTTTATTTAGCCATTTTTGTTAAAGTTTTATGAAAGTCATTATTATTTTGATTGAGAACCAATTTTACAAACATCGTATAACCATAGAGATAACGCTATACCAAGAACAAACTTGGTATAGAGACCAAAGAATGTTTTACGGTGATGATATAAGTTTCAGATAGGTTAAAGTGCAGCATAAATTCTGGAATAGCTTATCTGTCATTTTAAGCACCAAATAAGGTGTATGCTCATGCTTTAGCCTCATTTCATAGCTTTGACAATTGATTTTGGTTTAGTATTTTCGATTTTGGGGTATATTTTTGAAATATTATGAATGATGATTTGATCAATACGTATATTGTTTACACCTGAAAGGTTTCAGATTAACTAAGCTATATATCCGCCGTCTCGCAATTCTTCTTCGATTAAGGCTCGTTGCTCGCTGCAATCTCGTTGCCATGAGCATACGTATAGCCTGCGTTTCGTGAACCAAGAAGTAATACTAGACGATCAACTAATTCATTACCGTCTTTCCAATATAAGATTGGTGTAGCAGTGTTTGAATCTCCTGATGAACGGTGAATCTTAAATCATTATAATATTACTGAAATGACCTACTAGCCTGAGACCTACTAGCCTGGTGATTATATTACAATGTCAACTATTTTGAAGAATACAATGAAATCGAATTTTTTCACAAGATTAAGTTTTTTCAGATTACGAAAACATATGCGAACCATTATAGACAGAAATGAAAAATTTGATTGTGTAACAAACTAAGCAGAATGCTCCTATTGGTAGACCAGAGACAAAATTGCTTAGATTTTATGCTACATGTTGAATACTTCTTACCCTAGAGACTAGCTGGTATCAGTAAAGCATGGACATGGTTCCCATGGCTCCCTACTGGAGTCACCCATGATATAACAAAGCTCTTGCTAAAAATAATCGACTTCCTCCAAATGAAATAGAAAATAATGAAAATGCAGATGCACGATATAGTCAATAATAATTACACACAGACAACTGATTAATCACTTTTCCAAACTGATTAATCACAAAACAAATATGTTTATGTAGCTATAAAATAAATGATAACTCGTACGTATATTTATAATTACTTAAATAACTTTTCAAACAGAAATTAAAGTATTATGCCACTATAAAGTAAATTGTAACTCATATGTAATATATTATATCTATAAAAGTTAAAACACCCATTTATTCGATATTTGTTTCAAAATGTCCATTTCAAGAAGATGCTTTTCTGCATTTTCATGCTCATTCGCTACATGTTCTGTGTTAAGCAGTTCAATTGTAACGTAATGACTTCTAGATACTTATCCAACCGCAACTTATGTTGGTTGTTCTGGCATTTTATTGGTTTTAATGAAACTCTGTTTCTTTGGCATCTACTTGCTTTTAGTAGTACCAAATTACCTTCATTACTGGTTTATATTGCTCAAAGAGTAATCTGAATTAAAAACATTTATTGTGCCAATTGCGGAAATACTTATAATATTCAAATTCCTATTACCCCATTAATGTCATCCCATGGGCCTCTCCCGGTCTTACATTCTTTGTTCAATATGCTGTTTTTGTGCGTTTCTTCCATGGTTCCCATTTACTTCTTAATTATTTTGGATTACGTCCTGAGCACAACTTTTCATTAAATTCTGCTGCTATTTTATTCCACTAATACCCCTTTTCTTTGTTGATAATAGTCTTTTCTCTGTAGCATGAGTCTTTTTGCACTAGACAACCAATATCAAGAAATAATATATTTTGTTGTAATCGAAATAAAGAAAATACTAACCTAAAACTTTTTTGTGTTTTTCAATCAATGTTAATAATCCCTCCATTTCAGTGGCTTTAAAATTCGTGCAGCAATTCTTCCGCCTTTAGAAATGATTTCTCATTCCAAGGATAAGAGGGTGCTCTAATCCAGCGAAGTGATTTGGTTACTTATTCCGGCAACTCCTCGCCCCCCCCCCTCTCACGTTAGCCGCCTATGTTACATTGCCCGACCTCTACCATGTGGAGGTGTGAATAGGGAGTTTTCTTTTATCGAGTTTTTTTATCCATAATAAAATGTAACAATTTGACACTGTTGTATTTTCTCTTGAAAAAATTATCCCAGCAAAACAGAGCAAAATGTAAACATTAGACAGTTTCTAACTTCAAGTTGTATTGTCACGAGCACAAACCAAAGAATAATTTTACTCAGTATCACCATTAAGTAAACGAAGAATAATTTCTTATTGTAATATATTTTCTGCTTGTACTTGTAGACACAAACAAAATATTTAGAATTCAAAAAATGACTATATTGCTTTTCAAAATATTCCGCCCTGACAATCTACGTACTTTTTCATCCGCATAAACAAGTTGTCACAACATTTGCCTCCCTCCGAAGATTGCATGCTCATCACAGCATTTTTAAACGCTTGAACTGCATCTTCAGAATTTGAAAAACGTTGACCACGCAACTGATGTTTGATTATGGATATGTATAAAAGTCGTTTGGACTTAGATTAGAGCTGAATAGAAGATGAGAATAGAAGTAATTTCACCTTTTGTGTGATTAAATAATCAATTGTTCATTGCCGTGTGGCAGCTTGCATTAACTTGGTGCAGAATAATGCGATGTCTTTAATCCGTTTTTCTCATTTCAGAGAAAACTTCTGATAAGTAAATAGTTCCATTGTCTTGAAACACCCAGACAATGGATTGTTGTTTCAGTCCACATTCATAAGAATATATCCAACTTGCATAACCACTACCGAAGTCGTAGACCAAATTTGATGTACCTGAGTTGAATCATTTCAGTATTTCTTTGCACGATTTAACTCGAACCTTTTTTTGACATAGTGCTAAATTATGGGGCATTCGTCGAGAACATATTTTTCTTACACTTAAGTGATCAAGCAAAATTTTATTAATTTATTTCATTTGCATGCCTAAACAAGGCTGAATGTCCTTATATGTCAAATGACCATCTACCATTAACATTTCTCTTACAGCATCAATTTTTTTGCCGTTTTGAGGTTGTTTGTCGACCTTCACAAAATTTATCACTAACACTGCTCCGATCAAATTTAAATTCTTAATACCACTCAAACATAGTTGTTCTTGATATATTTTCTTTCCGATTATCGTTGCTTTAAAATTAAATTATACCCGAACTAAGGTTGCCGAATATTCTTGCTTAAAAGGAGGACGGGTCGGGGAGGGTGGTTACTTAGGGGTGGTTAAAAAATAAGATGAGAATTTTTTAATTTTTCAACATAGTTTACTAAATCTTATGTATAAATATGTTTTGCAACTATTTGAATTTATATTTTTGAAGATTTTTCAATGTTTTTAACATATTCGTATTATTTTTTTATTGAATCAAATAATTCTGTACAATAAGCATTTCTATTTAAATAAACTAATAGTTCCTCAATTATTTAGATTAAGCAGGTCGTAGACGAAAAATGTGAAACAAATAAGAGAGACCAACAAATTAGAATTTTCTAATTTGTTAGTAAACAAATATGAGAGACTAATAAATTAGAAAATTCTAATTTGTTAGTCTCTCATATTTGTTACACAATTTTCTGAAAAATAAGGGTGTTGATAAAGCTTAATACCTTATAGCAGAAATGGCCATCCACCCGCGGTTCATCGGCATTGTTCTAATCTGTTAGCCTCTCATATTTGTTACACATTTTTCGAAGACGGTCTGCTTAATCTAAATAGTTAATTAATGTAGTTGTGTCATTAAACGACGATACCCATCCATATGATTAGTTATAATAATTCGTCTCTTATTAAATTAACTCTGGCTCGGTTTCTTTCATCTAATCATTTTATACTCATTAATGAAAATACACGTTCACAAAAGGCAGATGAAGATGGAATGTCCAACACATATTCTATTATTTTAAGAATGGTTTCTCTATTTTCCATTTTCCTCAATAAAAGTTTCAATTTTTGTACACTGTGTTTCTGTTCTTTCCATTCGTCTATTAACATAATTTGAGAAAAACAATTGCGAATTGGTAGTAATTTATCACACAATTTGTCAATATCCATTTGCAGATTTAAGCAATTCACAACCCTTAATATAGAATTAAATTCAGGGATTTCATTTTTGTCAAATTATAGAACTGCAAAAACATAAAGCCAATTACTTTCTTCACTGTTAAGCAAAACCCTTTCGTCTTAGTAGCTTAAAGTTGTTTTACAAAAGTTAAGAAAGTCATATTCTATTTTTGATTTCATATACGAGGTCATACTTTCAAAGTTTTCCCGATCATATTTTCCAACAAAATTGTCATTCACCCTTGATTCTATTTTGGTCTTAAAATTTGTGAATCCGTCAATTTGAGAATTGACGGATTCTCTGACGGTTATCGACATATTTTGTGCAATAAACGTAGATAAGACAGAACATTAGATTCTTTTTTTGCAACGCGGAACTAAGTTATTAAATAATATGTTTTCAGTTTCTTTTCAATGTTATTTTATTTTTATGCTACATAAAATATTTATTTTCATCTTAATAATGTTTCTTTTATCAATAAATTGTTGTTCACATTCTAAAATGATTTGTTATTAATCGCCCGTTGATTGCAAAATTTCGGTCCTAGCGATCTTCTCTGGAACGCATCAATCAACGATGATTATCTGTATATGATTTCATTTTCTTACGCTATAAACGCTATATCTCGTGCAATAAACGTAGATAAGACAGAACATTAGATTCTTTTTTTGCAACGCGGAACTAAGTTATTAAATAATATGTTTTCAGTTTCTTTTCAATGTTATTTTATTTTTATGCTACATAAAATATTTATTTTCATCTTAATAATGTTTCTTTTATCAATAAATTGTTGTTCACATTCTAAAATGATTTGTTATTAATCGCCCGTTGATTGCAAAATTTCGGTCCTAGCGATCTTCTCTGGAACGCATCAATCAACGATGATTATCTGTATATGATTTCATTTTCTTACGCTAAATACCATGAATTATATAAAATATTTTTTTGTTTTTAATTTAGTGAATATTCCTAGTTTCTATTAGTTTTTATCTAAAAATACAACACTGTCCTGAGTTTTTTGGGTATCTAGTTCCTCTGACTTACGTTTCGATGCAAGTTTGCATCCCTTTTCAGAGATCTATGTATACTAATGCATATTATGTTTATCACGTACGGATGATCGAGAATAGAATCCTCCAATACAGTATTCCAATAGCGTACACTAAATTCTGGATACAAAATAAAAATTCATTTAGAGATATATGTAATCCTATTGTAATTTTAAACTAAAAACATTCAGTATTTGAAGTTTGAAGACGTTCGATAGGAAAGAAGGCATATTAGACGATATTGAAGACTTCCGAAAAAACGAATGACGGGAGCTTATAGAGTTCAATTATAGACTTAAACCCCTAGATAAGTGTTTAATTTAATAATTTATTTTTAATTTAATTATTAGTTTTATCAATAACATTCCGAAATGACCTTTAATTATAATTTTTGACTTGCAACAACAATTAATATTCTCATCGAATGTCTTAAACTTCTTAAATTCTTAAACTAACATTTCTTAAACTAACATTATGTTGATTTTGATTTAGTTCACGAGTCAATCGCATGTTTTATTGCAATAGCGCACAAATCTCAGCACTTTATCAATGTTTAACTGTTTAAGACACCTGTATTATAAATGAACCCATTAAACACACGTGTACGTATTTACGAGCCCCTAATCGTAAGTGAACATAAAACATTCAAAGAAAAAGAAGAGAAATATAGAACGCTTTGAATGTAAAGAAATTAAAAAGGATCCTGTGCGTTCTTTTGTATATTACTTATGCATACTCGTATATTAAATAGAATAAGTGACCAAGAACATTGCCAATTGAATATAAAAGAAATGAATGATTTTGAAATACGTAATTCGATGTTATAAATTAAATTTATACTATTAAAGAAACGAGTATTTTTATAATCTCAAATAGTGTGTATTATGTTTGGTATGTTTTTTTTCACATTATTAAAAATATCAATTAACTATATAAAGTTGTACTATGCTAGAAATTTTAGGAAAAATCTTGAAGAAAGTGAGTGCTTCAGTCTACTATTCACATAACCAATCTACTATATAACCAAATTATATGGCCGGCTCCAGAACTACGAAAGAGGAAGTGGGTTTCTTCATGCACACCCGTTCGCGACGAATAAATGGTATGCGTTTTGTATGCGAAATTGTATGCGTATGCGTTTTAACGAATAAATTGTATGCGAATCAATTGTATGCGTATTATGCACACGCATTTAGTACCGCGATGGCAAAAATAACTTTGCCCGCTACCTATATAATAGAGCGGCTAATCACATTGAAAACGATATCAATGTGATTAGTTGATTAACTAAACTAATTTCAGCGACCTAAATCTGCCCGCTTACTCTATTGCGACAGTATCTGTTCACGGTTAACTTAGAACCCTCCACTTACTCGCCTCTTCCGCGCTCGCTAGGAAAAAATGCTTACCTATATAAACGTACCCCAAAACTACACATACACAAAACTAGTGGGCGCATCTATGAACTTAACTAAAACGATATTTACAAGGGGTGGATAATAAGTTGTGATAAACGATAATGACATGCAGAGCAAACACCGTAGTTATAAGAATGTAAAAAATTCGTGGATGTGATCACCTTTTAAGTCGTCTATTAAATTCAATTAGCACAATAGTATTTAGGGTAAACTAAACAACATTAGTCTAACCCATGAATCGCCCGCCTACCCATGAAGTCTCAGTCCCCATATTTGCCTACGGCGCAGAGAGCTGCGCTGTCCTGGAGTGCGAAGCAGGCCAGCCTGGAGTGCGAAGCAGGCCAGATCTTGCAATCAATCGCAATCATGCAAAGCACGCCAGCGTACGCAGTCTGGCGTTGCTTGGTCTTATGAATTTGCCCGCTTTGGCGCGGTTTGCTGCCGTTTTGACTTCTTTTTTCCCCACAACCGCTTTTGAGTCACTCTTTCTTCGTGTCTGCTTTGTGTAAAATTGAGGTCACTGGGTCTTACACTTGTTCCCCAAGTTTTATTTTTTCAACTTTCATATGAACCGAGATATTTAATGTAGTACAATAGGTGGTCTCAAGTTTATCGATTGCAAACTTTACAAAACAAAAAACATCCTATATATACCTTAGTTTGTAATTTTAGAAATAAATGTTTCAAATAAAATTTAACGACCTTTTGCTGGCCTATAGAATAAAGTTTATTGAAGTGTCCTATACTTATATATAAACGTCTAGCTTTGTCCGTCTGTCTGTCTGTCCGCCAGTCTGTCTGGAACGCTTTTGATACTTATTTGTCACGTTTAGTTTACATTCAATACTAGCAGTGGCGTGCATTAAATTTTTTTATTATGTTAGATTATATTATATAACTTAATTTTCTACTCTACTCTGTGTGAACCAATAAAATCCAAAA
>WYDF02084464.1:0-11057 GCA_009867245.2 Adranes taylori | reverse complement strand
AAAATTTTTTTTCTGCAAAAAAATTTTGAATTTTATTTTCCGAAAAAAATTTATTTGCCCAAAATCATTAAACCGATTTAATAAAAATTTTTAAAAAAGGTTTTTAAAAAATAAAAAAAATTTATTTATAATATTAGTAAAACAGATTTCCCATTTATTACTTTTTTAATTTTAAAGTATAAAAAATAATTTTATTTATCTTTAAAAACATTTTTTTTAAATCTAACTTTCTCCCGATTTAATTAAAAAACTGATTTAATAAAAAAATCGCTCAAAAATTTTTTAAATAATTAAATCTTTCGAAAATAATAAATATTTCTTATAAAGAATTTTTTTTTAAATATCTCCCTTCGTGACAATAATATCTAATATTTTGATATAAGAAAATAAATTAATATTTTGTTTTAAAAATTTTATTTTTTTCGTTGGAAGCAAAATCATTCCCCAAATTCCAATGTGACAATAAGTTGTTGCATGGTTTTACTTATGTGAAAATTAGATTACTGAAGAATAGTCAGACTACAAAGGAAATAATTTTATCTACAAACTTACTGTGTTTGTAGATAAAATTATTTCTACTAATTATGTAAATTAATTTGGTTTAATTACATTTTCTATATTATTTGCTTCTAAAAGTTGAGGGCGAATTTTCCCGGGGCGCTGGTGATTGTAAATTTTTTTTCTGCAAAAAAATTTTGAATTTTGTTTTCCGAAAAAAATTTATTTGCCCAAAATCATTAAACCGATTTAATAAAAAATTTTAAAAAAGGTTTTTAAAAAATAAAAACAAAATTAATTTGTAATATTAGTAAAACAGATTTCCCATTTATTACTTTTTTAATTTTAAATTATAAAAAATAATTTTATTTATCTTTAAAAACATTTTTTTTAAATCTAACATTTTTTTAAATCTAACTTTAAATTTTTTTAAATAATTAAATCTTTCGAAAATAATAAATATTTCTTAAAAAGATTTTTTTTTAAATATCTCCCATCGTGACACTAATTTCTAATATTTTGACATAAGAAAATAAATGAATATTTTGTTTCAAAAATTTTATTTTTTTTTCGTTGGAAGCAAAATCATTCCCCAAAATACAATGTGACAATAAGTTGTTGCATAGTTTTTTAAAAACAAGCAAAATATATTTGAAAAAGATGTCCTAACGAATTAAAAAAAAGCCTCTATCTTCCTTTATGCAATTTTATAGGAAGTACCCACTATGTCATTGAACTATAGACATTTACGGCACAACTCTGTGACATACTAAAGAAACTGGAAAACTTTACGAATAAAAAAATATAACGAATACATCAGGGAGAAGAAAGTGAGATGGAAAAATCTAAACGATAAAGAAACAGCGACGAAATAAGCATAGCACGAGTAGGGAAAGTAACGTTACACACAAGCAGATACACGCGCGCAAAACGTATAAAAGAGGCGTAAACACACACCAAATTGTCCCATTTTCAAAATGAGATATATTCCCTCGTTTTACGAGCGAAGTAGTACGCTATCACTGTATGTAGGGCCCTAACGCGCTATATAAGGTTCACGAAGGTTTTGTAGTTGTTGGTCCTTCGTGGAGATGGTTATAAAGATTTAATAGTAGCGACATTACAAAAGAACATTTTCGTCTTTTATATACCATATATGTACATACGACATATAGGTATATAAAAGATACAGAATTCGTGTTTTTGACTTTTTTTTAATATTACCTTAGTACGTCTCTTGTATTCACATCACTACAATCCGGTCATACGTAATTTAAAGAAGGGTTAATAAAAAACCATTTACCGTAGAAAGAAATTTCTTAACTCTTTTTAAAAGCGATTTTTCATGTTTTTTTCTAAATCCAATATGGCGGAAATCCGCCATTTTTAATTTACCAAAAATTTCAGATTTCAGGCTAAAAGATTGAAATTTTGCACATATATAGTGCTTCGTCTTTCGCATCTAATAAAATTAGTCCCATTTCTCTATCTCCAACAGATTGCGACGTTGCCACGTTGTAAATTTAAAGAACTTTTGTATATATTGTCGCGTATTGAAAATTATAGAGTAGAAATAAAATAAATACAATAAGTTGGGAACCAAAGGAACATGAACAAAACAAAGAAATTTACATACGCTTGTAACCTTATATTATAAAAATGCTAATAGCAAACAAATTGCTATTAGCAAAATTAAGGGACTAGTGAAAAATAAATCGCGGAGAAAAGAGATGTTTAGAATATATAAAATAGGGTTGCCAGTAGAAGGCAAGAACAGTCGAATTGAGATTTTAAAAAGTACAGTTCAGTCAGTTTAGTGCGGGAATCCTCAAAATATCTTCGACTACAATCTGATACAAAGATGTAAGTTTAAATATTTAATATTAACTTTAAATTATGTGTTTAAGGGTTGATTATGTATTAGCTTAATAAGATGGTAAACTTATTAAGCACTTATTTATACTTTGAAGGGTTATTATGTTACTTCAATTAATCTTGTAAGTATTTGTTACCTTTCCATTTATTTCAGTATAACTATGTTTGTACGTAATTAAATGAGTTTTATTTTAAATTTATTAAATTAGCTTTACTTTTGAACACCCTCAGTCACGACCCTAACTGGGCGTAACGACCCTAACATTTTTATCTACAATCACAATTTAACATGTATGCAGGCTGTTCTTTTCTACAAAAACTTTGAAGCCACTTTTCTCAAAAACGAGACTAACAAATTCATTTACATTTCTTCCGTCAAGAGCTCCTTTGATACTGAAGCAATTTAGCGAGTTTTAAAAACAAAGGATACATAAACTTTCGAGTAATCTGACCTTGAAAAAATTGTATTACCTTAAATATCTCCATTTGTATTTATTTAGGGAATTTTATTTAGGTGAGTACTGAATATACTGACTGTTAAGTGAGTTACTTACTTCAAAAACTACACATTAACGTTTAGGAAGTACAAATTGGCTTAAAAGAGCAAGGTAAGGGTAGACGCGCATTTCTGGCTTAGTGATAGCCGTTATCAGAACCCTGTGCTTTCACAGCGCATCCAACGATGAAGTAACCAACGACGAGATAACCTCTTAGGGTGTCAACTCATTCAAACAATTAGGAATTATTGCAATTAGGGACTTAAACAATTAACTTTCGCCTATTTGTGCAACTACCGCCCCTAAAGCGTTTCTAGTACATCACTATAACAGAGATGTTCTACTAATATAGATACTAGCACTAGAGATGATCTAGAGGTTTTAGGCCAATTTACACTTCCTAAACGTCAATGTGCAGTTTTCGAAATAATTAACTCGCTTAGCAAAGAGTTACACTTCTTAAAGTAAACCATCTGTATATTCTTAATTCAATATACTGAGCCGATTTTGCACAATAAAAAACGTTAAATAGTAGAATAAAAAAAAATATGTGAAAAAGTATTTTAGAATTGATGACATCTACGAGATTTGTTTAGTAAATGTTACTAAATAAATACTTAATAAAAGCAACTTAATCAATGTTTCATCAGCACACATGATCAGCACATATGATTTGCAATACTTATATATAAACGTCTAGCTTTGTCCGTCTGTCTTTCTGTCCGTCTATCTGGAGCGCTTTTGATACTTATTATATCATAAATTTGTTGTCACGTTTAGTTTACATTCAATACTAGCAGTGGCGTGCATTAAAATTTTTTATTATGTTGGATTATATTATATAACTTAATTTTCTACTTTACTCTGTGTGAACCAATAAAATCCAAAAAACCCATAAATTTCAAGATAGACGCATATAGTTTTTTACTATTAATAAAAGAATTCAAGTATACTTATATATACACGTCTAGCTTTGTCTGTCCGTCTATCTGGAACGATTTTGATCCAAGTTGACCCAAGTGAACTCAAGTTAACCCAAGTTGAGCCAAGTTTCTTTGGGTTACGAAAAACACCAGTAGGAGCCAAATAACCCAAGATTTTTGGGTTACAAAAAAGTTAGTAGAGGTCAAATAACCCAACTTCCATTGGTTAAAAAAGGTAGGGGTCAAATAAGCCAACTTATTTGGGTTATGGAAAAATGAAGGTATAGTAGAGGGCAAATAATACAAGGCTAATGGGTTACGAAAAAAGTCGTCAGGGCTCAAATAACCCAAATCTTTTGGGTTGCGAAAAATGCCGGTAGGGGTCAAATAACCCAACTCATTTGGGTAAATAAAATATGACCTGGTAATGGATAGTTGTTTTACGACGGGTTGTCATCTAGTTTCAACATATTCCTCAAAATTATAATACGAAAAATTTATAAGCCTTTCTCTGTCTGAAATCGTATAGTCGGTGATAAAACCTTCTAATATATAGTAGGACTACATGGAATGGGGATCAGAGACAATCAATACAAGATTTGTTAAATTTTGTCGAGAAACCATAAAAGAACCACAATTCTAAGGATAAACACGACTTAAAACAAAGTCTCTTTGTTAGAATCGCCGTAATATCAAAGAGAACGTTCTCTAAGGAGGTGATATGTGGATGAGGGTGGTATTTTTTTTTCTTCTTTTCTTCCTAAAGCAGATTCTTTTTTAGTGACTCGATGACGGCAAACCGTTGTCGTTTTTCCGAGAATATCGGTCAATGTCAAAACAAGATCTTTGGGTCGTCGTGGGCACATATATTACCCCACTATTTCGTCGTTTTATAAGCAAGGATTTTTATGTGGTATAAATGTTTCAAAGAACGATATTAACGTTTCGCGCTCTCTTTCTCTCTATTGTTTCGACAAAAAATATAAAAATGTTTTTCGCAGTTTTATTAAGAATTAGAAACAGAATGTAATTGTATCCCACACAAAAATGTCTCTTTTATACGTTCTACTTTAAAAGAAATAAGAATAAGAAAGAATTAATAAGAAATTTAATAAATTTAATTTAAAATTAAAGAAAAAAACCTTAATCCCCTTTCAAAATTTTTGGTAGGGAGCACCGCAATCACTATTTTTTGCAAATTTTTTTTTGTGAAACACTAAAATATTTCAACATTACGCCATCATCCAAAGATAACAATGAAATTAGTTACAGGAATTTCATTTCGTTGTAAAAAATTTAGGACAAAAGGATTTATCTTCGTTTCCCACTAGGAAGTTTATTTCTTGCAAAACATTTTAAAACAAAAATTTATCTTCGACCCCTAATAGATCCCTAGAACACTATAAACCCTTTTAACTTACACTGGTCTTCAAGAATTCCACCTAAAAGCTTTTATCTGGCTTATATTACTACACAAGCCTTTATTGGAATAAAGTCTGTTCTTACACTTTATCATAATCCAAAATACAAAGCTAAACAATATATAACAAAATTAAATTATTTTCACTTCAAAAACAATTACAAACAAAACCACAAACGAGAAAACAAACCAAACGGTCATAAGCAACACAAATTGAAATGGATAGTTGGAACTCATTGATTTTTCATTTTTTCTTCACCCTCTCCTTTCCTTAATTTTCCTTAACATTTTTCTCATCACTCCAACCCCTTTGCGTTCCTGACCCAAATCTACCTTCCAATTCTCAACTTCTTCTCTATCTTGGTTATTCAATTTTATTCCTTTATATTCTTTCTCACAATGCTCCTATTTTTCCTCTTCTTCATAACAAATCCTGCACATTCTCCTGCTTCCAACCATCCAGTACCTATTCCCACTCTCTTCGCTTCCACATTTAAACTTCACTATCATTCTCTTCTCCTCCATTCTGATTTTAGCTTCTCCTCCACTTATTCATTTATACCCAATATTGCACCTGCTTTTCCGTAATGTTTCTTCTCCTTTGCTTTTCTGCATCTTACATTCTCTCCTCTACTTCATTAAGAGTTTCTCATTCATTCTTTATGATATCCTCCCACCTATACAAGGTACCTATCCTTTCATATATTCCTTTTTCTCCTTATAAATCAATCGCTCCTACATATAAATTTACCACCTCATTCATTCCTGTCAAATATACACTTTTCACTAATTTGTCTCTCTCCTCCATGAAAACTTTCCTCTCAAACTTTAACATTTTTTTGAACCCAGCCACCCAGGATTTATACCTATCGGACTCCCGCAATATTATCTCATTCGATGTCGATCTTTCAAGTCTTAATATTCTCTTCACACATGAGACTTGCACACTTTCCATCGCCTCTCTTTGACATACAGCCCACACTTCAGCCCCATACATCATTATATTCCTAACGCATACATCCAGAATATGTTTCCTCATTTCTACTGATTCCCTAAAAATACACACCTCATTCTTTCCATAGCTATCCTCGCTTTCTTCGGCACCATTGTAACATGTTCTTTGCATGTTCCATTTTGCGCCAACATGCACCCTAAGTATTAATACCGTTTCACTGTTTCTAATTTGATTCCATTTATTTCAAAACTATCTTTCGTAGTATCACGCCATCCATTCTAACATACCATCACTTTTGTCTTTTCTACATTCATTAATACCCCTCTTCTATCCATGTACTTCTTCAGTCTTTCTATTATTTCCCTCATTTCTTCGATACTTCCGGTCATACATACTATGCCGTCCGCACAGCTTAGAGACAATATTTTTTCGTTCCCTACAATACCTCCTCCCGGCTGTCCCTTTCGGAACACGTCTTCTAAGTCAAGCATATACAGGGTGTACACTTTCTAATTGAGACAGTATTGCTATCTCCTGAAGTAGAAAATATAGAGAAACGTTTGAATGGGGAAAAATGTAGATAATTAAAAAACAAACAAATAACAAACATCAGCATTTAAATTTTCAGAGCCGTATTTTAAATATTTACAATAAACAAAATTTTTTAATTTTAAAATTTTCTCTAGCATTGTTATTTTCGATAATATTAAAAAATTTCAAATACTTTTTTGTTACATATGTAACATACTTAAGTATCCCGTAAAGAGTTATGTAATACAGCCTATAGTAACTGTGTACACACCGTCAAAATATTCTTTTACGCACCTGGTTAATTTTTTATGTTTTAAATACAACCCTGTACGATTAAAATCATTTGTAACATGTTTTGTTGATTTCAACGTGGTTCTTATGTTTAAAGCCGGATCTGCTTCAGTTAGTTCTAGTTACGACATATTTAGTTTACCAGAACCCAAAAACTGTTAATAAAAATGATCTACCTAGTTTTTCTGGACCTCGTGCTTGATAAAAAAAATTAAAGTTAATTGAAACACTTTATACTTTTACCTGCTCTACGTTGATCTTTTTAAAACAAAATGTCAGAGAACGTTGTTAAATTTTTTATCAAGCACTAGTTTCCTAAAAGTTAAGTAGGTCTTTTGGATTAAAATGTTTTCCGTTTCATTTTTATCCTGCTAAATTAAATATATCGCAAGTGCAACGAATCGCGGCCGGACCAGCTTTTAAAATAAGAACCATGTTGAAATGAACAAAAACTGTAACAAATTATTTTTAATCATACAGGGTTGTATTTAAAATACAATTTTGAAACGATTTGATGGAAAAAAATTCAGGTCCGTATTTAAAAAAAATATGTTGATGGTGTCTATATAGTTACGAAACGTTGTATTATATAAATCTTTGCAGTAAATTTTAGGATGTTACTTATGTAATAAAAAACTACGTTAAAGTTGTTTAATATTATCAAAAATAACCATGCTAGAGTAAATTAGAGAAAATTGCAAAATTTCATGTTTTTTGTGAATATTTCAAATACGGCTCTAAAAATTTGAAGCCCAATGCTTGCTGTGTGTTTGTTTTTTAATTATCTACATTTTTCTTCATTTAAGCGTTTCTCCATCTCTTCTACTTTAGGAGATAGCAATAATGTGTCAAATGGAAAGTGTACATCCTATATATATTGAATAAAATTCCGCTCATTGGACATTCTTGCCTTACAGCCCTCCTGAATTCAAACCATTTTGATACATTTTCGCATACTGTCGCTCTTACTTTCATTCCTTCATACATTCCTCTTTTCATCCATATCATTCTTTCGGATATATCAACTTTCTCAATCATCTCTCACAATTGCTCTCTTATTAGTCTGTCAAAAGCGGATTTTAGGTCCACAGGCAACAAATATAGCTTCCTTTTTTACCTAATTCTTGCTTGCTATAATTTAACTTTACTATATTGTATGTGGCCTCCATATCCGTAACAAACACAGTTTGTGTTCGTGATACCTCCTTCCCTTCATCTCCTATTCCAATCTTGTATTCAATATTTTTGCATACAGCCTGTACATGACTTTCATTACTCTCACTCCCCTATAACTTCCGATCCACTTTCGCTCCCCAAGTTTATACGCCTGGATTATTCATTCCTGGATATTCTTCCCTTTCCATACCATATTTCATTTATACCCCTGGTTAAATCCTTTAACCCACTTTTATTTAAACATCCCCATATGTCCGTCGACAACTTATCAGGTTCTGGCGCACATTCCTTCATTATCAATACCTCCTCCTTCACCTCTTCCACACTTGTCTCTTCTGCATTTACCTCCTCCACTCCAATCAAATATCCATTCGTTTTCATTATATTTTTTGTCTCATTTTCTGAACGACACACTTCTCTATTACGTTTTTCCTCTCATTCTCTCAACTATGTCAAAGTTCTCTTTCTTCCTACTCCCATGACCCCCTATTCCCTAAGATACTTCCATAGATACATTCTCCCTAAGATACATTCTCACTTCTTAAGTTGTTTATTATATCTCCCTCATCACTCTCATTCATCTCCTTACATCTCTTATGCTCTATTATTCATTCATTCGTTTCTTTGTTGTATTCCTCTTTTTTCTCTTTTCTCACCCTCTTTAGTACTTCCCTTACTATCTTTGTCTTTCTTATCATCCCTCGTATATCTTATACGAGCTCACTTCTCTTTACACTCGCTCCTGCTTCTATCCTGTTCAATTTTTTTTATCTCTTCCACTATCTCACATATGCTTCCCATCTCATCCCATTTTACTTTTTCCAGTCTCCGTGTCGTACTTAGTTTTTCCCCTTTATTCAAAATATATCCTTCCTCTCTTCTTCCTCTAACGCTCGACCGTCTATTTTCTTATAATTCCCTTTCTCTAATTTCCACTCAGATCAGATTCTGTTCTATATCTAAACATATTTCGCAGCTTATTCCTCAGCCAGTTCAAAATCCAAGCTTGACCAGATTTGCTCAACCATTCTAGCCCATCCAAGACATTTCTCTCAAGCAGCAGCATAAATGTATATCGATCGGATTACAGAAGCACAATTTTTGATAAGAAAAATTTTCTCCCTGAATCTTGTAGCATTTGAGCCAACTACGACCTGCAAAAGAGTATCATTACCGGCTTTTAAACTTTCTGCTGTACCGGCAGTTAAAGACCTTGGACTTGACGATCGCTTAAATAAATTTTAAAAATAAATTTTATAAAAATATTCTAAGATCGTTTTTTCTACTTTGCTATTATCTGCTCCATAACCTCTTGCACAATATTATGATTAATAATATTATTTCCAAAATAATTAATTAGTCAAAATAAATTAAATGTCATTTAGTTTCTATCTAAATATCTTAAAGACGTCCAAGTTATGAAACACTTCGAGCGTTTTCCTAAATATTACATCAGTGAATTCTAAATGCTCACGTAGTAGGAAGGCAAGAAAGAGAGAGAGAGAGAGAGAGAGAGAGAAAAAAAAGCACTAGGACGATCCAATGGAAATGCGAGAGATTTAATGCTGTGGCGTGAATAAAGGACAAAACATCGATTGGCCTTTTTGGTTATAAGGATTTGATGGCAGCACACAAAATATAGCAGAAGGACACGGACTGTCATCTCTTTCACTGACATATCTTAATCTATATTATTTCCGTCGCAGCAGGTCGTTGGTTATAGATAGATGAATGTTTGTTTTCCTTAGCTGTTTGGTTAAGTAATAGTCTGTATAACACGATAATAGTTTTCTTACACATTGACTACGAAAACCTAATAATATAATTTTAGCTATAACAAAAAATTTTAATTTTAAATCAAAGGGAAAATGCAATATTTTTGAATAAAGTAAATATTCTTGTAACATAATATCCGCCTAGACTATTCTTACAAATATCACCTCCAGGAGCTTTCTTACACAAGTGAGCAATTTTTTCACTAACTTTATAGCATATTGCGCCCTCCTACTGAAAATAAGCAACTTCCACGTGCATGGAATCAATTACCAAGGAAAGAGAGGCAATCTGGAATCCAGACCACGGATTCCAGATCGCCTCCAAGCCTCAATAACCTAACCTCAACAAATCCTAAACGAAATCTGTGGAATCACTCCATCTTTTCAGGGGTATATCATATATGGTTTGTGTGTTTCGCGATTGTCATATGAAAATCCAAGATGATGGTTGCCTCATCATTTCCGGTTTGGGATTTGAGTGTGAAATTTGTATTGCGGGTATGCGCCGGAGGAATCCCGATTTAGGTTTTGATAAAAGTACGCAGGTTCAAAATTAATGTCACGGAATTTGAAAGTAAAGGTAGATGCGCACTTGCATTTTAAATAAGAATATGCTGAATACAGTAAATTTTAATTAAAACAACTAGGTTTTAAAAAAGTAACTAAATTCAAAAAAGTTACTAGATTTTTTAATTAGATTTGAAACTAACATTTAAATTTACAATACATGTATGCGACATACAGTAGATCTTGAAAATGTTAAAGCATCAAGAAGGCAGTGCCCCTCTACATCGAGTGAAAAATTGTTTCCAGTGTCCCCTCGGAGAAGTATGACTGGGCCTGTCGTCGAGATCATGTGACCGATTTGAATCTAAATGTGAGTATGCATTGATAGTTTAATTTGAAATGTATATACAATACGATACTTTTAAAATTGTAAACGATACGTTACTCATACAAGTTAGTTTGTAATTTTCTGAATGAATGGTGTTACGTTGTTTGAGTCAAAAATTAATAATTATAATAGTTGTTTTTAAGAAAGTAATCATCGAAAATTGCTAATCATATATGAGAGACTACAAAGGTAGAAAAAATTCCGATGAACATTTTGGGTGG
>WYDF02084453.1:0-11058 GCA_009867245.2 Adranes taylori | reverse complement strand
GATCGGCATATTACTGTCAGAAACATTCAAGCAACTTAAAAGATTGGTGTGAAAGCAATGAACACTATTTTACACAAACATTTGAAAGTCGGAAAGCTTTGTTCTCGGTGGATTCCCCAGAACTTGACTTCAGCTCAAAAAGAGGACCATGTGAGATGGTGCCGATCTACACTAGATCGCTTTAATCGTGGATCGTCTAATTTGGTGTACAACATCATCACATGTGATGAAACATGGGTATACTGCTATCATCCCGAAAAAAGAGCAATCATCAGTTTGGGTCTTTAAGAATGAGTCGGCTCCAACAAAAGTTGTTCGTGAAAAAAGCCGAAACAAAAAGATGGTCGCCACTTTTTTTGGAAGTACTAGGCATGTTTCCAGTGTAGCACTGGAGGATAGATGCACTGTTAATTCAGACTGGTACACTACAGTTTGTTTGCCTCGGGTCCTACAAAAGGTTCGCGAAAAACGTCCAAGAGGAGGGATTATCTTACATCATGATAATGCTCGGGCTCACACTGCTCCTCGAACAAATGAGTATTTGAATGGCCAAAACATAGAAATAATGGGGCATTCACCGTACAGTCCAGACCTAGCACCTGATAATGTATCGTTTCCGCGGGTAAAAGATAAATTACGGGGTTTACGTTTTACATCGGTCGAAGAAGCGGTTGATGCCTTTATAAATGAAATAAACAAAGTGCGGCCCAAAGATTGGAAAAAATGTTTTCAAAAATGGTTTTCCCGGATGCAAAAATGCATTGAGTATGGACGAGAATACTTTGAAAAATTATAAATAAATGTTTTTTTTGTAAATAAACTGTGTTTTACTTTACTAGACTCAGCGGAAAGAGAACAGCCCTCGTATAATAATAGTTTATCACGAACCAGGGTTTTTAGATGGTGACCCACTAACTATACTGACTAATTAAAATTTGACACACTAGTATGATTATATTCTTTAATAGAGTCTGGAATGCTATTGTGTAATGCTATAAACATAAGACCACATACTATTAATTAAACCTTGTAGCAAGAATTACTTAATCAAATTTATATTATTAATATTAATAATAACAGCAGTATGAAATGGAACTGAAATTTATCAAAACTGCTATAAATTTCTCAAACGTCATACTAAATGGCAAAACGGTTAGTCTTGATAAAAATCATTTGGAACTTCTCTTAATATTATGCAAAACCATAACAGAAAAAAAAAATAATAAATCCTGATTAATATATCATACTCCTCCTATTTGGAGCAATCGATATATACGATATATATTAAGAAAACTGGTGTCATTAATTTAGATCTAATGCAAATTTCGTGAAAGAAATTATTGAGTTAATTCGACACGCCCTCTTACGAGAAATGAAATCGTTACGCGATGATTTCTTCAATTGATTTTTATACGATATCAAATCCAAACAGAAATCTATTTTAAATAATGATATCTGTTAAAGCACATTATTGAAAGCAAAAAAAAAACAACATATGTGTTGCATTTGGATATTTTTATAATGAATTAGTGGCACGTGGCATGTATATGCTGTATGCCAAAGACGCGTGCTCTAAGATGCTTACACTTATATGTGAGGGTGGAACTACTATATGCTATTTCACCCTTAGTTCTGATTTTACTGCATCAATAAATTTGGTGTTATGAATAGTTTCTTTAAAATCATTTTGGTACAAAGTTTAATTTCTTACAACTTTCTCATTTGATCCCTATATATTTTGGGCACTGAAATTATTCCTATTTCATTCCTGTAGAATTTGGAGTTTTTAATATAGTAAAAAACTTTTATTTAGTATATTCTTTCAAAAATCTGTAAATAAATAAAGCAAGGAAATATTTTACAATAATTATTATCATTTAAATAAAGCATATGAGTGTACCCTATAAATTTCCTGCCCTATAACTCGTATACCCATAAATACCC
This sequence comes from Adranes taylori, assembly GCA_009867245.2. Classification (NCBI taxonomy): domain Eukaryota; kingdom Metazoa; phylum Arthropoda; class Insecta; order Coleoptera; family Staphylinidae; genus Adranes; species Adranes taylori. The sequence continues at coordinate 9,114 of WYDF02084453.1, read as the reverse complement.
CGATCCTCATATCTTGAATTTGACTATGCACGAATTCGCCAATAATCCGGTCTCTATATTTGCCTACGGCGCGTAGAGCTCTGCTGTTCGCTTTGTCTCGGCTTATGGCCACTCTTCCATCAAATATAATAATTTTAAATGTTTACGTCACAAATCCATATAATAGAATGATTTAAATCCACCCATCTACTTACTAAAAACACCCTTGGTGATGAGACAACAAGATAAAGAAATCTAAGATCGTAAACAAAATGATCTTATGTTTTATGTTTTTCTTTTTTAATTTCTTAACGATGTAGGTGGTATTGGTTGATCGTTATTAAATGATTTAAGTCGAACAAAATCTATAAACTAATCGGTTGGATAAAGGAATAGTTAACGTATTGGTTACCGAAAAACAGACAAAATCAGCTGCGTCTAAAAGTGGCATATATATATATATATATATTGCAGGATCAATAATATGCGAATTATTTTAAAGGTTACTGTACCAAAGATTACCAACATCCAAATCTTTATACTTATATTGTTTTTAATTCTTCTATGATATTTAATGAAAGAAAGAGGAAGATAAATGTAGATGTACAATAGAAATGACTATTGTCAAAATTTGTACAATACGATGAAGATAGAATACTACGAAATAAATCGTAATTTTAGACACTTAAAGAGAGAGTACTACTATGTTAATCTCTAAATTGGCGAGAGATAAAAACATTAAAAAACCAGGAAATCACTTGGCGCAGACGATGTTATCCATGAAATTGTCTAATGACAGGTCTGATCACATCTATGAATAACTTGGTAGGTGTAATTTGACCAGTTAACTAAGATCGGTTTATGTTCATTTGAACTTTAAATAAAACTCTCCAGTGGACTCGGATAATGATAGATGCGTGTAAAACATAATGCATGTGAATTCTGGTAGGGATGGGAGTTGTGGTAGGGATCGGAGTTCTGGTTCCACACTCAAAATGGGACGAACTGCTACGAACAAACAAAAACATTTACTGCTCTAAAAGCAGTAGAGGTAGATACCTGTAAATTAATTGCATATTTAAACGACGATTTGTATAAATCGCACGTTGCATCCGTATAAATCAAAAAGGTTTATGTTCATTAACGCTCAACTCAATACCCCAAAACAATAATTACCATCTTCTCAATAGTTTGATCATTAATATACCTCGTTGTGTTACAAAAATTTTATTTATCAGAATTTAAACCATCATGGTTTTGTATCCGATGCGGTATGCAGGTCGGTGCGATATCAAGAATCGGTGCAGTATGCCAGTGGCGACAAATCCCATTTTCTTATCGTCTAGAAGTTTTGTTGTTTATGCATATTTTCTATTGGAATCATAATGAACAATGAACCATCCAGCTGTATATTTTTGGCTATGTATCCATCTCGGCCAATGCGTAAGGTGATTATGTGTGTTGTGTGGCAATGTGTGTATCATGCCTGGTACTGCTACATACAATGCTTGCATGTATAATTAAGTATTTTCTAGCTGCTTCTAATGAAGGTAAAAACTATGCAGGGGCAATCAAATCAGGATTTAAAAAAATTTATTATGAAGTTAGTTTTTAGTGAACCATCTAAAGAATGGCGGAAAAAACAGATTTATAGGAAATAATTCATGGACTCATGGTTTAAGGTTCCAAATGGAAACAAGTTCTTTTCAAATGATGTTGCGGGAAATCGCGTCCCAAACATATACTAGGATAAGAAAACTTTCTTCAAGGAACGAGCCACACATCACTAAATACATGAAAGGTTTAAATCGTTCCGAATGGGACAGATTTCGGAAAAGCAAGCAGGATTTGTCTCAGGAGAAGAAACGAGGAAGCAAACTCTAAATGTCAGATCACTAATAGAAAAGACTCACGAGTCTAAATATTTGAATTTCGTCAGTTACAGGACGGCTTTTGATAAAGTTAAATAAAATCATCTATGAAAAATTTGGCAAAGTTGTAATACCGTATCAGTGTAGTAATAACAATAGAGCAAACGGCCCGAACTTTCAGGACATCCGGCCCGAACTTTTCAATCTTGCAAAACAATTGTAAAAAGATTACCTATTACAAAAGAAACTACTATAAAAATTAAATAAAAGTATGGATACATACTTAAATAACGATAGAAACAAAATAACGAAGTATGAAAGTTTTATTTTGACAAAAATTATGAAAATCTCATGTCTAGCCCATTAAAAACAAATGCTTTAGTATGACGAAAGATAAAGCTTGTTAACAAAAGTGTACCAAAGATTTGTTTAATATTTAAGGCATAATGATAGGAGAACTGATTCCAACTTCCTACGAGACCTGATGCAATAGGAAAGCTGATCGTAAAAGGAATAGTTTCAAGACAAAACTCCAAATCACCAAAACGATGCATTGACTAAAGAAAAAAAACCTGCACTTTTCTAATATAGTCTATGCGCTCTAAAATCAACATATTACTTACTTTGCTTTAACTGGCCCTACAGACCATTAAGATCCTTGACCGCCACTACAACTTCATTCATCCAGTCGTCTCTTGACATCGCCTTCCTCGTCCAATTGCGGACGTTTAACTTCTACAGATTTTTACTTACATCGTCCATTCACCTTTTGCGTAGTCACCCTACTGATCTGATGCCTTCTGGTCGGTTGTTTAGGACTTTTTTTGGTACTCTAGATCCATCCATCCGCTCGACATGCCCCAATCACCCGAGTCTGGATGGCTGTCGTTGACAATGGACAGCTTCTGCTACAATGCTTCTAATTCAGCGTTGGTGCGGATTCTCCAGCCCGTACTCATCCCGTACTGCGCCGAAGATTTTTCTAAGGACCTTCCGCTCCCACACTCTCAATATGTTCTCATTCCATTTCGTAAGCGTCCACGCCTCCGAACCATACGTATCGACTGTTCATGATAGTTGCATAAACTTTTAGTTTTAATTCTTTAGAGACGATAGGTGATTTGAGTACATTAAGATAGGCGCTATAACATCTATTTCCTCCCATCAGTCTGGCTTTGATTTCAGTGGTGATGTCAGTACCTTCAGTTATCACACTTCCGGGGTATTTAAATTTGTCGACTCTTAAACCCTTCAAACTCCTTTACGTTTCTCCACCGAGTAGTGTTTCTACTGTTTATCGTTTACTTGGTCTTTTCTCTGCTTATTTCTAGACCCATGGGTTTTTCTTCCCTCTGAAGTATTTGAATGATCTCCTTTAGTGATTCTGTCCTCCTAGTCCCTAAATCAATGTCGTCTGCAAAGACTAACTGTTGACATGTTCTGTTGTATCAAAGAAGAAACAAAATATGACCGATCAACATATAGATAATATATAGATCAACAAAATATGACCGAGCCAATATAGTACCGCTTTTAACATTGGCGTAACATTTTTCAATATTGATTATCATTCTTTGTTTTGTTAATATTTTTAAATGAATTTACAATATTCAAATCCTAGTTATAAAGAATATATGTTTACATTAATTTTTACAACGAAATTTAGATCTTGTAGTATTGCAAAACTTTACAAACAGCCAACTTTGAATTATACATTTATAATTATAATAATAATAATAATTCAGCTTTATTTGGCATAAATTACAAATACAAAATCATAAAAGGTAATTACAACTCCAATTTAATTAAACTAATATTAACCTAACTATTATTATTACTCAAAATCACAAACTAATTTCAATTCTTAAGCCCCATCGACCATTCAATTCATCCCATTTTCTTTCCATCTTAGGCGAAGGTAAGGCCATGTCTCCACTCTATTACTCCCAATCTCCCTTCCCTTCTTCTATCTTCTCCATTCTCTTTAAGTCCCCTCCCCTTTTTCTTATCTCTCCTCTTTTCTCCATTATCCTCATATCTGCCTTCGCCCTTCATGCCCCATATCTTCTCCCTGTTCCCATTTCTCTACTTCCCTCATCTTCCATAATCCCTTCTTACTCTCTATTTTCTTTGCATTACCCTTTATTTCCATATACTACTAGTAACCCTTTTCTTAATCCCCACACCTATCTCCCTTTTTTCTTTATTTCTTTAACCACATTTTCCATGATACTCCTTCCGCTCCCGTCCTGTCGCAAACATCTCCTTCAATTCTCTCCGGTCACTCTTTCTTCTTTCATCCATTCCATCCCTCCACACTCTCTCATCCAATGCAACCAAGTTTCTTCACTGAATCCACACACTCTACACATCCTGTCTTGCTCACTCACCCAGTACCTATTGCCCCGATGTTCGCTACCACACCTGAACCTCGCTATCGTCCTTTTCTCTTTCATTTTCTCTTCCTGTTCTCTTTCTTTTCTGCTCATTCCAGATCTTAAATATTCTGCAATCCTATACTCCACCATTATCCATTCATATCTACTATTAAACCTACCCCTTCTTATCCTTGACCACCTAATTCTTTCTCATTGACCACCTAATTCTTTCATATATCTTCCATCTACTCTCTAACACCTTATATCTGCAACCAATTCTTCCATTCTCCTTCATTCCCAAAATGTATATCTCCTTAGCCATTCTCCTCTCTTCATCCATCCAAACTTTTCTGTCAAAATTCACCATCTTTCTCACACCTGTATACATTTATAATAAAATAGTTTTTGGAATGGCTTAGAAAGAGTAGGTTTATCCCTTTTTAAACCTTCCTAAATCCGCGTTAATCGAGCCCATAATATAAGATCTATGGTTTTACTGATATAGCATAAAGTCGTCTCTTTGGAAAGATTTTGATCTTTCTGATTTTGATTTTGAAATTTGTGCTTACCTAACATAAATTTTCTTACAATAAAAATTTTAAATCCGGAACATTTTATAAAGTATAGTTAAATGCATATACTGGGGACATGTCCCTTACTAAGAACAAACTTAGACATTTACGTTGTTCAGCTAACAGCATGGAATTTTTTATTTTAACAATTGATGAAAATGTTATTTTATTATGTCAGGTTGCTTTAAGTCCGGTTTGTTGTGTTTTGCTTGTTTTTTCATTTCTACTTAAAAATAATGATTTTTTAATCGTGGCATAATTTTTATAAAAAAAAATAGATGAAAAATTTGTTCTACATCTCTGAAGTATGTAATGTTTATTGATTTATCCTTCTGCATGATATTTGTAACATATCTTAGTGAGAATGAATTGTGATACTCATTTCAGGTTTTTTCACTTTGCTACTTTCAATTTTTTTAATAATTTAATTAAAATTTTAATGCATCCTAACTTGGAATAATGTCCTAAGTTAGGTAGGTTTCTGAAGATACATTAAAAATAAGTTGCCTATCTTAATAGATACTGAAAACAAATACATATTAAAAATTATTTGTGACTTCGAATAAGTTCCCATTAGCTCAATTGGAAGAGCAATCGACCGGCAATCGAGAGGTCCGGGTTCGAGTCCCGGACGGGGTAAACATTTCTTGAGACACAAGTAATCAGAAATATAAATTTCATCATTTATGGGAAGATCAATCGACCGATAATCGGGAGGTCCGGGTTGCAGTCCCGGGCGAGGATTTTCGAGACACAAGTAATAAGAAATATAAATTTCATAATTTACTTTATTAAATAATGCCAGCGTGGAGCTTTAACCACGAAACATCAAATATTCAATTAAGCATGCGACCGCCAGCAAAGCGGAAAAGATATTAATAAAAACATCCAGGAGTCTCAATCTACCCGATGACGAATGAATCGATCGACGGTAGCATAAAAAAAATGTTTGCGGGTAAACTTACCGGTAAACTCAACTCCATTTTCTTATTAGATATTTATGGCGTTATAAACGGTATAACAACGTATTTACATTCACTGACGATAGCAACGTGCCTATACAAAACATTTAAAAAACATTATTCTTCCCTGTATCTTTAGGCGACATATATAATTCGATATTTAAAAATTAGTTTATAAAAAACGTTTTATTTTATATTTTTCTTAATAAATAATAAACTTTATGATGGTTCTATAGAGTTCAATTTTTTTTTTAGATACAATAGTCCCAAATAACGCTTAAAGTGGTTTAACATGAAAAACACATGATGTTCCAAGTTACGGCAGTCATGAGTCAAAATATTTTTAACCTCTCATTCAATATCTTTAAGATTAGATCAAAAATCAGGACTGGTTATTGTTTTTATTTGAAAAATCTACATATTCCTAATTGACCCATATAGCTGAAATCAGCCCCAAGTATTGGAATTTGACTGTAAATATCTTCGCCTAATTTGAAGTAACAATTTAATATAAAAATCGCAGTAGATTGCGTTAATTTTTGAACTTGTGTTAAATTTAAAATATTTAATTATTGAAATGTTCTTGACGCTTAAAACAATGTTTTCGCTACATTCAAAATTGTCACTGGAAAAATATTAAAAATTTAATTAAAATCTTGTGACAATAAAGTTTCAGAAAAAGTGATCACAATTATACTTGGAAATTTAATTAATTACTTTAATTAGTAATCTGTCAACAATTAGTTAAAATTAGGTAGATATCTGTATGTGAATTTTGGTAATGGAATATAAGAATATGCTCCATCATTTATATCTTCTTGCTTTTTTAATACCATAGCCTTACACGGTAATTCTTAATGGTACATCCTGAAAACAAATTTTAATAGTATTAGTAGGTTTCCATTTTAATAATAATAAAAAAAACTTACTTGTCCTTAATATCCTTAGCAAATTTTCGAATCTAATAAAAATATTCCGTAATCTTTGTTTTACATGTAAAACCAAGGAGGTACTTTTTATTCCATTAAATTTCCGTAATTCAATTTCAAGGTTCATATAGGCAATCAAAAATATGTAAACGTATATACAACAGTAGCATTGCAGTGAAACATTTGTATATACAACACAATATTTGTAGTTCGTTATAGTTAGAGCCACCTGAAAACGAAAACAGAGAGATCAGCGAAGGAGCAGAACTACCTGATGTAGAAATTTGGCGCCTCAAAAACACAATATCATAGAATGGTGTTCAATAGATTAAAATCTTTTCATTCCGTTTTTAATATTATACACGGGTACTTTTTTACGTCCTGAACATATGCACTGAACATAGAATAACCCCCAAATAAACGGGGGTAGTTTCAACATTACAAGAGGAAACACATGAGCCATGTTAAGACAATACGTATAAAAAATTACATATATAAAGATTACGTATAAAACAATTAGTGGACGTGCTCGTCACCCCATTTTTCATATACTGGAAGTCCTACGTTTTGCTATATTTTGCATAAAACAAAAGTTTTGCATAAAACCCATATTTGCGTACGGCGCGGACAGCTTCACTGTCCGCTTTGCAGCAGCCTATGACCGCTCTTGGCTCACATTTTCACCGCATTTGCTGTCCGGTTTTGCATGGCCTACGACCCCTATTGACTCTCTTTTCGGCTAAATTCTAAAAGAGCAGTCTAGCGTGTGAAACACGCCAGACTGCCTTGGCCTTATGAATTTGTCCGCTTTGGCGCGGTCTGCTGCCGTTTTTCACTTAATGTTTCCCCTCTACCGCTTTTGAGTTGCTTTTTCTTCGTGCCCGCTTTGCGTAAAATTAAAGTCCCTGGGTATTACACTAGTTTGCCAAATTTTATTTTTTCAACTTTCAAAGGAACCGAGATATTTAATGTAGTACAATAGCCGATATCAAGTAAATTAATCGCAAAGTTTACAACACAAAAAACATCCTATATATAACTTAAATTCTAGTTTTAGAAAAAATTATTTAAATAAAATTGAACGAGCTTCTGGTGGCCTACTTAATGAAGTTTATTCAAGTGTCCTATCATTTATGGTTCCTGAAATATATCAAAAAGTTTGTAAAATTTTAAATGTGTCAACGTCGCGCTCTATATCACTTGCAGAAATGGCACTACTTTCATTCGACGCATAATACAATATACAGTACGCAAGCGAACTTTCAGTCTTCTAATTTTAAAACAGAATTTCTCAATAAAATAATCATTTTGAACCCCTCCCAAAATTGTAATATGCACCCGTCACTGATAACAACATTTATTCAATTCCAATACTTCCTGTTTCATTCCTGTAGAATTTGGAGTTTTTAATATAGTAAAAAACTTTTATTTAGTATATTCTTTCAAAAATCTGTAAATGAAGCAAGGAAATATTTTACAATAATTATTATCATTGTAATAAAGCATATTAGAGTACCCTATAAATTGCCTACCCATAAATACCCTGTTCCCCATATCTTGAACTTTTGAATTTGCCTATGCACGAATTCAACCGATATATTTAATGTAGTACAATAGCCTATCTCAAGTAAATGGATCGCAAAGTTAACAACACAAAAAACACGCTGTATATATCTTTAATTGTAATTTTAGAAAAAAATGATTTAAATAATATTGAACAAGCTTTTGGTAGGCTACTTAATAAAGTTTATTCAAGTGTCCTATCTGTTTTAGTTTCCGAAATATATCAAAAAATGTGTAAAATTTTAAATGTGGCAACGTCGCGCCCTATACCACTTGCGGGTATGGCATTACTTTCATTCGACGCATAATACAATATACTATATGCGAGCGAAATTTCAGTCTTCTAATTTTAAAACAATTACTAAATAAAATAATCATTTTGAACCCCTCCCAAAATTATAATGTGCACTCGCCACGGGTAACATTTCTTCAATTCCAAAAGCAGTTTATATGCCATACAACGTAAGATAATTTTTCCTATAACTTCGCTTATATGAGCTATAATGTAGAACAACTATGTCCCAATAGTGTGTCCAAGTCCAATTGCTCCTTTATCATATTATATGGAGAAAAATTTCCCGAGCAGAAATGTCTAGAGCTTTACACTACACAAACTAAAAATATTTTTATGTATACAGGCTGTTCCATAACTGCAGGCCGAACACAACATACATTTTTTAAATGGAATGCTTACTTTTTATTTGATTATTCGATTCGACGTATTTTTCATAACTTTCAATGTAAGACTTGGTAGGTCTATACCAGGTGTTTCAAACATTATGCCTAGTTTTATGCCAAAATTATGGTAATTTGAACTGCTTGTATCTTAAAAGAATAAAATATATTTGATCTGTTTTTGG
>WYDF02084442.1:0-11058 GCA_009867245.2 Adranes taylori | reverse complement strand
TATAGGGTGTTTCTTGTTTCGTAAACGTTGTGACGATTTACTTGAGGCCGGATGATATTGTTAATACTTTGAAAGGTGTTGTGAAACCCGGGAAAACAGTTGCTATAGATGAGAGGATGATTCCATGGCAAGGGCGTCAGAAATTTCGTCAATATATGCCAGGTAAACGGCACAAATATATTATTAAAATATATAAACTCTGTTTTCCTGGTGGTTACACTTACAATCTTGAAATTTACGCCGAAAAAAAAATCGTGCAGTGATGATATTGCCAGACAACTTGCTACATGAAGAGCGTACAGTAGTTACTGGTACCTTTTATACAAGTGTACCCGTAGCTGAAGAACTTTTACAAAAATGTGCCTATATTTGTGGTACTGTTAAGTAGGAAATTTCCTCCACCAAAAATCAAACGAAAACAGAGACGAGGTGCTAGACAAGGTTTACAAAACCGTATAGGAGTCAAATTTCTAAAATGGATGGATACAAGGCCAGATTCCATGTTAGCTGCCTGCAGCAAACATATTTGTTTCATAATCGAGGGAAATCATGGAAAAAATGAAGAATGATGCAGTTCGACCACAATAATGCCAAAAAAGGCGTTGACATTTCCGAGCAAATGATATGGCATTAAAACTGTTTGAGAAAATCTGCTAAGTAGTATAAAACAAGTGATTTGATTACCAACGTCGTTTACAAATGCTTGATACATTCATCAGACGTGTGGAAATTAGCAATTTCAGTTGTTAAAATTCAGAGAAAAAATTATTGACAATGTTTTGAATGATAAAATACCAGATGGACAACAAACATCACACAATCCGAAGCAAACAACCGAAGCTAAACCATTGCATTCAAACATATAATGGTATTGCAAGAAAAACAAGAAAACGTTGCAGAGAATGTTATAAAACACTTTCTGGGCAAAAAGGTAGTGCAGTTGCTGTCAAAATGTGCAGTTGCTGTCATTTTGCCCAAAATACAAGGACAAACTGACATTGTACATTAAATGTTTTGAAATTATCTTATTCATAAATTTAAACAAATGAATTATTACTGATCATATTTCTCATCATACTCATCATATTATTTGTGTTAATACTTAAAGCTGCTTGGTTATTATTTATATAGGTATTAGACAGATGAATAAATAAAACTAATTTAAACCATTCCAGGTACTTATAGTTATACTTTCAATCTTGAAAATGAGTTTGAAAATAAGTGTGTGTTAAATGTACTGTGATACAATACCGATGAATCAGTATCTAGTTATGAGACGCGCTATAAAAGGGGTCCAATTTCTTGACACATCGTATCCTTGACGACCATACCAGTGAGGACATAAAATGACTACATGCATGAGCAAGCATGCATGTACCACCGGTGGTACACACCGGCGTCAACGTGTTAAAACAATATTAATGAAATGAATGTATTTTTGTTGTGTTTTTTTTAAATTATGTTGTGTAATAAATAATTTTTTGGAAAGGCGACAAAAAAAATTGGACTATGCGAACAGTAACCCACATAACGGCTCAATGTGAAACAAGCTGTTCAGTATGCTGTCGACATAAAGAAGAGCTGGAAAGATCTGGCGATCATCCGTGATGGTTCTTATCAAAAGGGAGTATATACTCATCCCCCATCAGCTTTGTTTCACCCTTTTTTATACTAGGCAAGAGATTGATGTCACCATTATGATGAAGTTTAGTTTAGTTTTGACACAGCAAAGATTTGAAATACAAACTACATAATAAACATGCAAGAATAGGCTACATAACCAATACCTCCACCAATACTCAAGGTCCAAGAGTGGAGTGGATGTTCATGAGGCAAAACATATTTTCGAAAAATTGAAAACCCACAATGTACAAAAATAATGTTTAAGTGATGCACCGCTATTAAATGAACAAACAACAGTACATATGAAAACAATTTTATGGTAAAAAATGATGAGTACGTGGGACATATACAAAAACATGGGTATCCATCTAAAAAAAGCTAAAAAATTCATCTAAAAATAATTCGAATTGGTTGTGTTCAGTGATATATAACAGTTAATGGTAGTGCTGACAATACTAAATTACTAAATCAAATACCTGTCCATCTCTAGATGCGGTGATAATGTGTAGATCACCAGTAAAAGGCAAAAATTTGCTCTGAAACACATTACTATGATGTTTCGTATCATAGGATGTAACGGATTTCCCCCGTTTCCAATCCCATAACACAACACGCCGGTCATCTGATCCACTCGCAAGCAGATCTCCACTAGAATGAAAATTCAAACTATTGACACATCCATCATGCATCTCGAGTTTATGAACCAATTCTAAACGTTCCACATAATGCAATGAACCATAACATCGGCGTTGAAATAATTCGGAAGATTTTAGATGCGACTTATAACCTGAAAAAATAGGCGTGTTTCAAATTGCATGTTTGATCATCGACACTGTATTTATTGAAAATGCAGAAATTTACGAAATTATAGACATATTAATCACACTTTCTGCACAATAAGCATTAAAGCAGTGGTTCCCAACCGGTGTTCCGCGGAGCACATAGTGCTCCGTAAGCATTCCGAATTTTCGCGAAAATTATAGTTAAAGTAACTAGAATATTACTTTGTTAACGCCGCCTGTTGACATAACCAGATGCACCACACATCATTGATGGTTGTTTACTATAAATATCTAATACAATACACGACACTTTCTCTACCGTTCAGGGTTACCACGCCGATAATTCAACAATCTGTAGATTGTGACGGTAAATTCGGTAGATTCCGGTATATTACTTCGGAAATCGGTAGATCTACTGACAAATCAATAAACTATGGTTCCTGTATTGTGTAAAAGTAAGATTTTATTGTGTATATTAACAAATAATCGTAAGTAAATTAAAGATATTTATAGTTACAGTTGATAATAAATTTTTATTTCTCTTGAAATAGTGGATAAATTTATTACAGGGAAACAAACTTGTGATGCAAGTTCAAGTGTTGACGATGAGAATGAGAAGGCAACTGGCTTAAATTAGCAGCCTAGCTGTTTAGAAAAACCCCAATATATGGACGATTTTATGAATGACGGTTTTACGTGGACAGGCGATAAAGAAACGGCATTTTACCTCTAAGCACGAAAATCTTAAGATAAAATTATTATTTATAACGGATTTTAAGCATGTAAAACAAAGAAGCAAAAGATTTCAACAAAATTGTGAAACTATCAGATTAAACCCAAATGCATCATACAAAATAGTAGAATTGATATCAGGCCAACAAAAATCACATACTGTAGCAGTCATTAATTTTACCGGCATGTTGTAAAATCACCAATATTATGTTTGAGGAAGATGCAAAAAAAATAAAGAAATACTGAAAATACCTCAAATAACACCATTCAACGAAGAATAATTGATATGCCATGTGACATTGAAATGACACTTGCAAATTAATAATTCTTAATACTAATTTCTCTCTTCAAATTGACGAGTCAGCCGATATTAGCGGAAAAGCCAATTAACTTGGATTCATTAGATTTGTTAAAGAAAATAGAATAGTCGATGAATTTTTGTGTTGTCGAGAATTATTAGAGAGAACAACGGGAGAAGATATTTCTAACGCAATTAATTCATACTTTGAACGTTTACATTTGACTTGGGTACAATGCGTAGGAATTTGTACTGATAGGACTCCTTCAATGGTAGGCTCAGTTAAAGGATTTGTGACATTATCAAAACGGCGAGATTTATTTAAACCACTATTTCTTACATAGGAAAGCACTTAATGATAAAAACATTACCCACAGAATTGAAAAGTGGTCTGAACAGAGTTGTTAGTACGATAAATTACATAAAGGCGAGACCGTTAAAATCTCGTAGTTTTAAGCAACTGTGTTTAGCAATGGAAGCAAAATATGAAGACTTACTTCTTCATACAAAAATCAGGTGGCTTTCTGTCTATATTTGATATAACAACATTTGGCGATACTGGATAGCAAAATGTAAGAAAATATTTTCCTTTCCTGAACACAGACAAATATGACCGGGTTAGAAATCGTTTTTATTCACAAGAATAATCTAACAATTCTCAATTTTCTGTATCAGAAGAAGAGGAGCTTATATCCTTATCGTCTAACCGCACGTTGAAAATTAGACACGCTGAAATGTTGATACGTTTTATTAATGACAAATGAGATTTATTTAATCTTTGTTTAGTATAACCGCATGTGCAGAGCCGTGCAAAGGGAAACTGCGCCCGGGGCAAAGTTGCAAATTGTGCCCCCCCCCCTCTTTAGTAAAAAAATTCTCCATAGAACATGAGAATATAAAATTTTATAAACGATTGTTTATTACATACTTTTGATATTTTTACTTCAAGTAAAATAAATACATATTTTATTAACAGATTATGTGACAATATAATGTGTTATAATAATACTTAACAGAAAATATTGATTTTATAAACACTGACAACACAAAGTATAAAAAATATTAATATAGAAAAAAAAATATAATAAAACTTATTTATATAAACTAAATATTGATTTTTCGCGCTTTAAAAATTACAATATTATCTATGATATACTACATATAGATGTGATCGAAGCGGAAAAACAAGTGACAAAAACTGGGCGGAGGAGTACTAATAGCAATACATAAGACAATAAAATCTTTTCAGCTTATACATTTGGAACATTTGTTTGTATCAATAATCACAAAGAATCAATATATTATTATCGGTGAGACGTCCATCCCACCACAACCTCCTAGCCAAATATATATATCAATCACTGCAAATATATACATAATATCTGCACAGTGACTACAACCTCCCGGAGGTTATATGGAACGGCATGCAACTCCAACGCAATTGTTCTTAACAAATACTTCCCGTTACGGAATTTGTCACATATAAACAACACGCCCAACAGTAGAAATTCTTTCTTAGATCTAATCTTCAGTAATATTCACAACACAAACGTCTTACCGTCTACCGACCTGATTTTTCCAAGCTCTGAACATCACACAGCAATTGAATGTATTGATGATTATCTCTACTACGAAGAATGAAGCCCGCTATTCAAGAAAGCTGATTATGGTATTAATTTGTAGTAAGCACTACAAATTAGAATGAATATTTTAATGGTAAGAATATAAATAAAGCAACTGATGAATTCTACACTAAACTATACTACGTTATTCAAGAATATGTACCATTTAAAAGAATAAGAAGCTCCACTTATGCACCTTGGGTATACAAACTTCGACAACTTATAGAGGCGAAAAAAAGCAGCACTCGAAGCATATAAAGAAATGAAAACTCAGGAATCATACTCTAACTTTAGTAATCTTATTGTAACAGATAGCAGGAAAATAAGCAATTTACCTAGAATTATTGTATACGAAAATAATGTAGCTCACAGCTCATGACGAAAATTTATTTTCAAAATATTTTTGGACAGTATATAATATATCCACTGACAGTTCTGAACTACAATCACACTGATAACCCGTCTAAAATAACCATAAAAGCTAGCGAAATCTTTACAGAAATAGAAAATATCAACACCAATAGCAGCTCTGGGCCTAATGGCATAGCATCAATATTTATTAAAGAATGTATTAAATACAGTATTAAGTACAATATTAAGTACACATTTTGTACTATAGCAAAATCTTTAGAATACTAGTTCAACTTATCACTTGAAACATGTTCATATCCGAACCTATGGAAATCCAGCAATATAACTATAGGAGCATCAGTAAAAATTCAATCATCCCAAACTTGATGAATTCCATAGTTTCAAAGAGAATATCGTGGTCTCTCAGAGATATAATTAGTATAAGTCCGCATGGTTTTTTTCCCGCGTAGATCAATAATAACCAACTTACTAATATACCAAAAATTCATTCTTTCTTCATTTAATGATAAGAAAAATGTACTCTATTTATATAGATTTCTCAAAGGCGTTCAATAGGGTAAATCACAAACTACTTATTGCCAAATTGAACGCCTTGGAAATCAGTGGTGTACTTCTCACAGGTTTGAAAGCTTTATCACCAGTATAACTCAATACGTAAAAATTGGGAATTTTACTTCAGCTGCAATTGATGTATCAGGGATTATTCAAGGGTTATATTGCGGCCCCATATTTTTTAACTTATTTATTAATGATCTAGCTGATGTAATTGATTTTGCACATATTTTGTTATATTTGGATGATTTAAAAGTATACCAATCGATCAGTCATATAGACGATAAACAAAGGTTACAAAGAGATCTTGTCTCACTCCAGAAATGGTGCAAGTCAATGGCATGTCTTTAAACACTGGAAAATGTTATACAATAATATTTCACAGATCAAAAAACATTCAGGCAGCATATACAAGCAACTGTTAGCAAGGCTTTTTAAGTCCTCGGTTTCATCAACAGATTAAGTGGTGATTTCAGTACAAAAACCTATAAAATGCTATATTGCTGTTTAGTTCGCCCAATATTAGAATTTGGAACAATTTAGTCTCCGTATTACGGTGCCCGTAGTATAATTGCCACATAAACCATATTGAGCGTGTGCATACAAAATTCTTAAAAACCATGGTTTATAGAATTGGATCGCGATACAGATTATCAAGAAATATGAACTAGATATCAGGTAGAGATGATAATGTTCTAATCCTCTTATATAAAATTATTAACGGATATATTGACTGTCCAGACCTAATTTCTAGTATTCTAGTTAATGTACCCGTAAACTCAACATGCAATTATAAATTATTTCACTATGAGGCAAATAATTATATGTATTAGTCCTATTCAGAGAATCGTGCCTTAGGCAATATCAACCCACACATAGATTACTTTTATGCCTGCGCTGCAATCCTTAATATATCTATGTTTAATTAAATTTGATTGATCGGAACTTGCAAAAAACACTAAAATGTTATAAACCGGTGTGTAATAGGAATTTACTTAAGTTTAATGAAATTAGTTAATTGTTTAATAGAATTTACTTAAGACTTACACTTGTATTGTGTTAATTTCTCTTGAATTTGTATAAGGGGTTGATCCCGTTAATAAAGTGAATTTAAATTTGAGATATATTTGACATTAAACCAAGTACCTATTTGTCTATTAATAACTTCTGGAACAATGAACCAATTATGTTTAGGCTTAGCTTTATGTAAAATAGGATGATCTTCATCTGAATCACTATCCTGTATCACAGTTGAAGGCGTATTGGAACGGAAATCACTCGACACTGAATTTTCAGAAGAATTCAAATCGTTTTCTCTACTATTTGCTTCATTAGTTGAATTGATTTCTGCAGTTTCCATTCGCTCAGTAGTCGTAACTTCTCTGTAATAAATTGAAATTTACTCATATTATGTTAGTTCTTGATACACGTATATTACGTTATACACATATTAGCTTAGTTTTGAAGTTTATATATTTTACCCTCGCTGATTTACATAATTGTGCTTTTATTACTCACTGCAGCTTACCTACGTTTAGCCGACAGCAAAACTATTCTTTATACAGCATTTATATTATAACATGCTATACTAAGGCTAAGCTTAGCTTTAAGTCTTCGAGCGTGGGACTATATTTCTTCCGAAATGAAGTATCAGTTAAGTAAGTAAGCGTGAAGTAACCTCATTGAATTACTTTTGCGTGCATATATTCTGAATATAAATTATTACTAATAACTAAAATTACTGTACTGTAGTAAGCTAACTGTATTAGTGTACTAAAGTGCAGGCCACAAAATTTCTATACTAAAAACAAAGCATATTAGTTATAGTCAAGTCTTCGTATATTAGTTATAGAAATATTACGATGCAACAAGCTAAAAACATCGACAAAACTCTATAGGTACTCCGTCAATGTAAATCCTTAAGACTTTTTTTTACAAATATATGAACTTTACCGTCTCATTATTTAATAGTTAATGCGTTGAGGATAAATTATATATAAATCTAAAACTGTACATAAAGAATGACTAAAAAATGAGATACTATTAATAAAAACCTCACCAAAGTTAATAACAATTCAATTTATTTAGTGAACTACGCGTAGATAATAGAATTGTGTATGTTATACGCATCTTCAAGTGCATGAACACAATTATGAGGCGCAATGTATACAGTTATTCAGTAAATAAATTAGAATCATTCAAATCATTTTTAGGTTAAAAATTTAATGATTACTCAACCATAAAATAACATAAAGCCTGCACGAAAATAATTCTTTAATAGAACTTTCCAAATCATTGCCAATTATATCTTTAAAACATGATTTTCTAAACTTCACAGAAACGTATTGTTATTTACAGTAAAAAGCAATCAAATTAAATACGTACCCGTCATTGCTAGATTCATCTGCACTAGTACTTTTCCTATAATTACGATTCTTAGCCCCTATTGATTTATTAAATTTACTTGAATTATTTTCAGGAAGTGACTCACTTTCAATTGAGCAACTAGTACTAGCCTCACCAATGGTCTCACAATTATTACTGCTCGATGTTTCCGTATATTCTATGTCACCATTTATTGACGCACCACCATTTTCAGTTCGTATTCTCTTCGATTTTCCATTTAGTTCATTGCTATGACCACATTCATCTTGATCATTAGCTTTAGAATCTGTTGCGTTTTCATCCATATTTTTTCTATTAATAATTTTCTACGTCGAATAACGCAATTCTTAGAAACACAACATTTTGTTGTATACTGTCTTCTCAATATCACTATCGTTATTATTAATATTTTGCTAAACAATACGCAAAAGATTAGTGACCCTGCTATTTAGTTTCAAAATCACTCAATAATTATAAATTAATTGTCACCGATGTCAGCTGTGTTTGGATTTTGTAAACAGTTGTAATAAGGTGACCAACTTTCTTATGCCGAAAAAGAGGATACAAATAAATTTCAAAAAATAACGCAAATACAAAAAATGTCATTCAGATTGAATTTTACGGGAATTGCTGCACCTAGGATATTAGCATTGAATCTCAATTTTTACTTGTCCATTAACAATTGAAAAAACTTTGTTACCCAATGTTGCCACCTAAGCGATTTTCCCCCAGTCAGTACGGTTACTTGAATAATGATCCTGTAACAGCTTGATTTGTCAAGTTTTTTTGAAATTGAAAATTTACAAAAAAAAGTTTTATGGGAAACTTGTATTTAAGTTTAATGAGGAACTTGAGTTTTGTTAACCGACAAAAAAGTAAAAACAGAGTTATTTATCAGTAATAATTTAAATATTAATTAGACTGATGTTTTTCGATAAAATAATAAAGAATAAAAAGATTGGGAAATCAGCGCGGAGCAATAAAAATACATTTTTAAGGCAATAAATAAAACATGAACCAATTTTTTATTATGTTCGCCAATTTTTATATAATTGTTGTGATTTTTATGTATTTTTAAAATTTGTATATCATATTGCTTAGAAATCATTTAATATTTACATTATTATTTCTATTTTTGTCAAAACTTGACTTTATGTTTCTATATTTATATAACGAATAAAAATGCTTTTAGTGTCCGGGTTTGATCACTGACTAGGTGGTATCATAACACTCCACTGCTGTATTAATTTCAAGGCATAACAATGAAAATTAAACAAGAACAAATAATATAAAGAATTGACCAAAAATAAATAAACAAGAATAAAAATATGTTCATTTTTGAAGTGACCAAATATTTTCACTCATCTTTTATCAATGTCAAGATGTTTATTTTCCATTATATTATTTTTGTCAGAATTCCATTATTTGGTCGCCCTCAGTAAGCCCAACGATGCAGCGTTGTAAAACGTTTACCTAAATCAGCAAAACTGACGTCATTTTTGAAGCGCTTTCATCAAGCGCTTAATTTTTTTGCATATAGAATATGCGCTGGAATAAAGCAGAAATAAATCTCTAATTTTTCATAGAAATTGGCTTCTTTTTCTTAAAAAAAAAAATGAAACGTTAATATCTGGCATTCCTTTAGAATTAATTCTTTTGACCTGATTCAATATGTGTTCTTAATCGGAGATTTACGGATTTCAATATCGAAAAGTTTTCGATGGACAACAGTACTTACAAAAGAACTGGCCTCCTAAGGGAAGACAAAGACGATCGGTAACCTTAGTAATAACCATGATAACCATATTATTTCGTCATGAACTGAATCCAAAATATTTGCTGACTGCTTCAACCCACTCGTAGACTAGGGTTGCCGTTTTAGGTATCAATGTGATCTGATGAAGTAATCGTCTAAACAGAAGCGACTTGTGATAAGAAAAAATAAATGTGTTTCTATGCCAAAGATTAATTTGATTAGAAAGATTAAAAATATATAAATACAAGAGACGGAATGGCAAAAAATTCATGTAACAGTGTGAAAAAAATTTACTATTGTCAAGAACTAACAAATATCTCCTTTATAGCGTTATTCTTGTATGGTTCTTAGGAACCACTAATCAGCAGCTCCGAACAGTTCGGATTCATGAAGCTCCCATACATCATTATACTTCTACATGCTTCCAAATTATTTGTCCTCATTACTTCTTCCCATATATATTATATCGTCCGCGAAACTAAGAGATCATATCTTTTAGTTTCCAATAATTACTCCCCCAGATTGTCTTTTTTAGCACAACTTCTAAATCTGCCATACATATATTAAATAAATTTCCACTATCTTACACGCCTTGTAACTTCAAACCATTCTGATGCATTTTCTTCAACTCTCGCTTTTACATTTGTTCCCTCATACAGTCCTCTTATTATCTTCATCATTCTCTCTGTTATACCAGTTATCTCCATCTTCTTCCACGATTGTTCTCTTATTAGCCTGTCAAAAGCGAACTTCCAAAAAGTCCACAAACAACAAATATAGCTTCTTTTTTTGTTTAATTCTTGCTGCATTATATAATTTAACGTTACTTTATTGTCTATGGTCCACATATCTCTAACAAACCCTGTTTGTGTCTTTGATAATACTCTTTTCTCCTTCATCTCCTTTTCCAATTTTATTTACTATTTTTGCAAACAA
>WYDF02084441.1:0-24368 GCA_009867245.2 Adranes taylori | reverse complement strand
TATAAGACAATCAGAAATGCATAACAATAATAAATATAATCGGTACGTAGGATAATATAATTGTTTTTATATAGAATCGCAACATTTCGTAATTTTTTACTCTGATGAAATTTATAAATTAACGAAAGCTCGCAAATATTAAAATTCTTTCAATAAACGTCTAGCATTCCGCATTAACCTTAACAACAATTTAATAATTGGATTAAAAAAACACAATGTTAATTTTGTATGTGCCAATAATAATAACATTTTTTCTGTCCAAAAACCATTGATTCTAATATATCAGTCTATTCTTAAAACTGTACTAAATTTTTATATTGAGTGGATCATCATTCACTTCTTATAATGAAAGAATTGAAAATTTTTGATAAGTCAAAATATTTATGCTTTTAAATGTCACTTAAATATTTTATTTTTGCTAAGACCAATTGTTATTATCACTGCCAGACCATCAGCTCAGTAGAAGTTCAAAGTATCCTCGTTTAGAACTACATTAACTTACGTTTACGCGATTAACATTCTGGTTATTTGATATCAATTGTTAGATATGGAACGTTCTGTATATAAATTTCTCAAAGAAACGTCAGCTAATAGGGAGTTTCATTTTATAACCAAAAATAGCATAGGGATGACATTAAAATCACTAAACCATCTTATAGTTGCCTGTATCTCTAACCAGCTGCAAGGCTACTTAAATGTTGTATTGTTTGGTCGCTAAATTATTATTAGACTGAGTATCTATCAATTCTACCTGGAGACAATAGAGTCTTAATCACTGTTTCATTTAGTTTAAAAATTAATGAAAGGTTGTTTGGGGGTTTTAGTAAATACATACATTAATAAAATTGACAATTAAACAATAATTCCGCAGGTTAATTAAAATTAAATTAAACCACTTACTATAAACAATCATTATTGAAACCCTTGCTTGATTTAAACTAAGATGCAATGTTAATAAGGCAAGTAAAGCAAGTACATCCAATGAACTAATAAAAGACCATTCAAATAATTTATTTTTAAATCATACAACAAGTACTTGTTAATATTTATTTCATTTACATAAAGATTTACGTACCGGCGGTAAACTTTAGATTCAATACGTAAGAAAATATAAAAACTAGTTAGCAGCATTTAAATAAAAGTTAATTAATTGTTATCTTGTTATTAAATGTAATTAGTTAGGTTGGAATACATTATTTATTGAAAATAAAACCGAAAAACTTTAGTTGTTTGAATTTCTCAATCTTATAATAACAAAATTTGTCTTATAATAAACAAAATTACTACTCACATTTGTACTGAAGACATTTCAAACGCACAATAGAACAATAAGATAAAAACGCGATACTTTCCTAACAAAACCAGTTTTAAATGCTGGTAAAAATCTGACAGCTATCTGACAAAATTTTCACAATAATGAACGAAACTAATACAATAAAAGAGCTTGATTAGTAGAAATAAACTTTAAGACTGAACTGATCAAAATCTAACAAATTTCTCGATTTATTTTCTACTGAATTTTCGCTTTTATAATTTTAGCTCGACCGTGTCGCCACCTTTCTTACAAATTTCGATAGAAGTTTGTTACATCTCACTTCTGCCTATTGGAACCCCTATTACTTAAATTTCTTTTCCATGATCTCTCTAGCTCAAAACATGATTGGAAAAACTTATTCGCTTAAAGAGAATATTTTCTTTTCCCTTTCATTTCTAATTTGTCGAGTGGCGACAAGTTTTCTTCTCGCCCACGAAGTAACACTTGCGTGATGAAATCATCATGCGTGTGTATTTTTACATATAAAATGAATGTCTGTTTTATTCGAAAATTAATTAATTAAAGTTTTTATTATTAAATGAAATTATAATGATAGATTGCTACATTATTTTATGGAATTTATTTATTTTAATGATTTCCCATCATTTAAACATTACTCCCTTTGGTTACACTGATCGACAAAATTAACATTTTTGTTTCAAAAAAAGAAGAGTAACTGAATCTGGAAGAATTTTTAATACTGATTAAAAATCTACTTTCGGATTATTCCTATCAGGCAGGAGATTTTTACAATACTCATTTGAAATTTTTATATCTTCTGACTTAGAAAGTGCTAGTTAGTGATTTTCTGGTGTACTTTATATCTTGAACACCTTTCCTTTTGGTCCCATAGTCAGCCAGCATGTTAGCACTCCATTTACCTTGGTACCTTTTCTCAATTGTAAAAAGTTACTGATTAAAAAGTTCGCCGTGTTCGTCGCTTACAGCTCCAAGATCTTCCGGGAAGAATCTAAGTGAGAGTCTAAGAAATGCATTTTTAATGACATATTGCATCCCATAGCTTTATATGAATTTAAAAATAAGCCACTACATTATGATAGTTTTCTGCTTTATGGTTGCTTTATGGAAAATTGAAAAATACATTTTTGAATGACTGCCAAGCTGCTTTTTCGAGTGGGTTTAATAGTACATCGAAACGTTTATTAATCATTAGAGATCATATTTGTGGCCCGATGAAACCCATTTATTTTAGCTTAGCATCGCTGTTTATGGAAAATTTTGATTTTATGGACGAATATGGATGAGATTTTATGGATAGCCAAAGTAAAGTTCATAACATTTACGCACAAGCGGCATGAAATTTCACCTCTGAGACTTGAAAGTCAGTTCACCGCAAATGTAACAGAAATTATCCGCATCATTTAAGCATTCTCTGTTCATAGTAAAAAACTAAAATCAAATTCTGCACCAAACACAATACAATTTGAAATGAAAAATAAGGAAAAAACGCACAAGTAATATGTATTCGTACTAACACACTCACGTCCATTGCAAGATTACCCACGCTTTTGATGCAACATGAAGGCAGATAAAATAGGTTTGCGTATGTCGGAACTAGGTTACGTCCCTCTATTCTCGAAACATGCAGAATCATATCTTGTACTTCTGAGTCAAACAGCATATCATTCTTTTAAATATGAGTTGAATAAAACCGCTAAATATAAGTTAAATGTTTCTATGAAAGGACAAAGACAAAATTAAAAGTGGTTTTTGAAAAGCGTCTGTCACACAGAAGCTGTGTCCGATGGAAAAATTCTGATAACATATTTTAATTCAGTATACAAAAATTCACTAGAATCATTATTTAGATATCTTGTGAAAAAAATCATGTCGACAGTGATATTTAAAATACTTTAAATCTCTACAGTAGAATCCCAAGAATTGAATTGGTCTAATATATTTTGGCGTTATAATATTAAACATGGGGTAGTGCCTTCTACACTAATAATTTGACTTATTTTCACATCGCTTTTTTGATTATCTTTCTTCTATTCTTTTCTTTCTGTCTGTATCCGTAAAAATATTTAGCTGCTATTGTTCCTGCGACCATTTTTCTAATACTATCTTTTATAAAAGTTCCTGCCATTACGTATCTTTACTAAAAATGATATATTATGGTAAAAGTGTTAAATACTGTTATTGACTTTACAATGTTTATGTAGTAAGCCACATATATCAATATCATGTAAGATAGCGGAAAAAATAGAAAGAGTGAACTCAGATAGTTGGGATTTGTTTTGTCACAAAATGGAAGATTTAAGGATCATATAGAAATAGTGACAAAAAAGGCATGAGCGGTTATAGAAAGAATAAGAATGGTGTGGGAGAGAAAGTTTGGGGAATGAGTGAAGATGAGAAATAGCATAATGGAAGTATGTGTGATCGGTATTTTAAGGTATGAAGCAGAAGTAAGAGAGATTTTTAGAGCTGATGCAGGTTGGATGTATGCAATTAGGCAAATATAAAATACGTATTTAACGGA
This sequence comes from Adranes taylori, assembly GCA_009867245.2. Taxonomy (NCBI): domain Eukaryota; kingdom Metazoa; phylum Arthropoda; class Insecta; order Coleoptera; family Staphylinidae; genus Adranes; species Adranes taylori. The sequence continues at coordinate 20,550 of WYDF02084441.1, read as the reverse complement.
GTGAAAAGGATGGTGAATTTTGAGCGGAAAGTCTTGATGGATGAAGATATCAAATTAGTTAAAGAAGTGTATATGGAAAGAATAATGAAGGTAAGAACGGAGGAATGTGTGAATGAATGGATTAGGTGCAGAATGAACGTGAATAAGAGAATTGGATAGTCTATAAGTAGATGGTTGGAGAAGATGATGACAGGTAAGGAAGGAGTTAGTAAAATGGTAGAAAGAATGAAGGATACAGAAAGGCAAGGGAGGGAAGAAAAATTAGAAAATAGCAAATATAATAATATGGATAAGAAAGAAGATGGAATGTATGATGTTTGTTATTAGACTTAAGTATGGATGAATGGACAAGAAAGATACTGTAGAATATGTGGTAGGGTAGAGGAAAAGTGGAGCAATTTGGTAAAGGAATGTGAAGGAATAGAATGAGGTGAAAGAGAAAGTGATGTAGGGGAAAACTGGAGGTTAAATTTGGGGTAAGAGAGACGGGGTACAGACTTAATGAAGAGAATATTAGAGGCAATAAATAGACAAAAGTAAAAGAGAAAAAAGAGGGGCGTTTATGGGATAGGAGGAGGGATTATAAACTAGAAGAAAGGAAAGAAAAGAGAATTTTTGGCGGAAAGGGGTAATGGATATTGGAGATAAGTATAATAGTGAGAAATAAAAGCCTTTCAACCAGTCCCTAAAGTGTAGAAGGGAAAAAATAGAAAAAAATATTATATGTAGTTAATGCCATATATTTGAGGAGCACTTTATTATATGCTTGCTCAAATATATGGAACTAACTATATATGTTCTATATAGTTGGCTATTTTTAATAAAAGGCCTTCTATGTCATGTACAAAACGAACTAAAAAAATACAATAATATGAAATTGCATAATTAAGCAAGTGTAAAATGTTATAATACGATTTCATTTCCACTTAACTTAAATGCACGATCTTGTAATTATCTTATTAAATTCTTTTCTTTGCGAAAATTAATGCAAATATTATATCTTTGCGCAATATGCGATTATAATATCAATTTGTTACAGCAAAAGCTGTTGTACTTTCAAAATTTATTTCACAATTTTCTCATAATGGTTAAAATGAACGCAAGCCGACCATAACATACTTGTTACAGACTTTTTTGCTAGTAGAAAATATCTAATTTAGTTTGATGCATTTTGAAAGTAGTTCCTCTAATCACTTGGAAATCGGTTTAGATAAATTATCCATTCTAATGTTTATTATCTAACAAAAAAATCTAGTACCATTTTTAAATTGATTAATACTAACTTAACATAGTTCATTAACAATTGAATTTTTTATTTCACACCATTGTATTCTTTCTAACACCTAGACTCGGGTTTGTGGAGAGAAGACCTTATTATTTTTCAAAAAATGCTGTAGTCTGGTTCACAGACGGCCTTTTGAAAATACAAGAGCAGGAATATACGAGGAACGACCGAAATGCAAAATTTGATATTTTAGTCTGAATAACGCGCCCTTGATGCCGAAACGTCATAATATTTACAAAGAACCATTTCTTTTATTCAAAAAACGGATTGTCATTTATATTATCTCTATATATAAAAGGATACGCCCGATTCACTGACTGATTCATCAACGCCCAGCCCAAACCCCTAGACCCAGAAAGTTGAAAATTTGGCAAAGGCTTCTTCTCATGACCTAAACACCCACTAAGTGGGGATTATTCGAAATTCGACAACAAAGGGGGTTAAAACGGGGTTAATGTATTAGGCTATTTCTGAAACGGTTAAACGGTGAAACGGAAGCTTGAAAATCGGCTGAAAGACCCTTTGTTGAAATCTGTTGGACACGTGTAAGAAGAAATTATGATTTTAAGTTTTTGAAGGGTTAAAACCTGGGGTGGAAAGTGTACAAGACAAAAATTAAAATTAACTTATCTCAGAAACCAATTACCTTAGGAAATTCCTATTTGGCAAGAATAGTTTTCGTTAAATTCCATTAGACACTTGACGAAATTTTGAGTTTTACTTGCTCACTCATCAAGTCCAGCCTAAAACCCTACACCTAGAAAGTTGGAAATTTGTCAAAGGCTTCTCCTTATGACGTAAGCCTCCACTAAGAGGGGATTTTGCGAAATTCGACTCCAAAGGGGGTTGAAAAGGAGCTTAAAGTTTTAGGCTATTTCGGAAACGGTTAAAAGTAGAAGCTTGAAATGTGGCTATAAGACTCATTGTCGAAAATTTGAGACACGTTTAAAATTTTGATTTTCAGGTTTTGAAGGGTTAAAAACTGGGGTCAAAGGTGTATGAAACAAAAATTTAAATTACCATATCTCAGAAACCAATTAGCTTAGGAAGTTCCAATTTGGCAAGAATATTCTTCGTTAAAATCCATTAGACACGGTAAGATAAAAATTTTATTTTCAGCTCTTGAAGGAGTAAAAGCGGGGATCGTTTGAGCAAAATTAAAATAATCTTATTTTAGAAACCAATTAACTTAGAAAGTTGCAATTTGGCAGAAATATTCTTGCGGACAGTAGACAGTAGCACAACTTCTACACCGTTCAACCGATTGCCATGAAAATTGATATACCTGACAGGGGCTATGCGCTATCCGCGCCGTAGGCGCGGCCGCCGTCCTCGACAATTTAGACAGCTGGGCGCGCCAAAGTCGGAGCCGTAGGCCGCGGCCATTGCGGACAGAAGAGTTGGTCGTTGATATGATATACGTTGATATGTTGATATTTACAATATCGCAAGCGAAGTTGCGATGGGACTTGCTAGTTATATATATACACAACGTACTAGGTACGTATTTGGTATATAAAGAATTAAAAAGCGAATTAACTTTTTAAACCCTTCTTAGGAAACATTTGGCGTTGCAATGTCCAAATATCTACATCATAAACATTCCTTCAAAGGCATTTAATTTGTTAAAAGAAACAGAATAATTTATTGTATCTATTTTATAATTAATGTTCAAGATTAATAGAATTACAAATTTCATTTAATATTTTAAAGAATTGTAAAAATGCTAATATCTTATAATAATAATAGAATTGTTTTTCATTAATTACAAAATTCGCAACCATACGTATAAGATTTTTAATTTATGAATGAATTAATGACACATCAGTTTTTATTGCGAATAAAGAAACTATTATAGAATTTATAATTAAATGTCCACACACTATGTCAATATTTTATACATAATAATCGTATAATAATCGTAATTTATTAATTGTTATCTGCAACAATCTTCTATCTTGAAAGTGAAAGGGTACAAACCTGCAATGTTGACGATAATTTGCAATCAAATATTTTCATAATAAGACAAGAATAAAGTTTTTCGTTTTAATAAATTATTGAATAATTCTGAAAATAATCTATAAAAAAAGTTTTTACAAATTTACAAAAAACTACCACGAGAAATTAAAAGTAGTAACTTGTTTTGATCTCAGATTGAGAATACATTTTATTAGTTTATTTCCGTGAGGACAAAGAAAATGAAAGTTAAAATTGAATTCAGACTAAATAATGCTTATCATAAAATAACAAATTGAATGTAAAATGCTTATATCTTCATATATACGAGGTTTGATCGATTAATACTCGGAATTTCTAAATTTGCATGGAATTTTAATTTTTATTGTATTTTATTGGTAGATATTTTCCGAAGCGTATGTTGACAACTGCAGGTATAAGGGTAATTTAGTTTATTACACTAGTTGTCAATAAGGTTACTTGTGTTTTGGTGTCAGGCCGATTTTTCACTTAAAAAAAATGGAATAAAGCATTTTCAGTAAATTTTGTGTTAAAAATAAGGTAAAGAGCAGCACAGTGCTGGACATGGTAACCCTTAACCACTGTACTATTAGTTTTATGTGACGCTGCTTATGTGGTGCGGTCATGATGTCCGCGTTATATAAATGGCATCAAAAAATGGTTTTTTAATATTTTTTTAAAGATTGTTTGCCTTTAATGGCTTTGTATGGTTTTGTTATATAAATAAAGTAGATCGATTTAAAAAAAATAATTTAAAGAACATAATTTTGTTGCCTTGGTCACGACAAAATTTGTAAGCATATAAATGTATACTGACAAAAAAATTAGCCTAAAACTAAACGTGCTGTCTTTTCCTTGCTAGTACAATCATCCGTATAGAAAACCGCAGTTCTCTAGAAATCTCTGGATTAGTAGACCTTCTTTCTAAATGCGGTCTAACTAACTCATCTGCAAGTGTCTTTATAAAATCGATTTCCTCAAGCGCAAAAGTATTTTTATAATTCTAATGGATAACATTGGCATTTACTCCACTGATGTCTAAGATGCAAAAAAAAGAGCACCATAGACCACCTCCAGGCCGGCAGCTTCTAGAGTGCGTAACACATGTTTCCTGAAGAGCATCCAATCTGTCCTTCGTAAAATTATAGTACGCTATAATCTTCGGCTTTTCTGTTTCATTGTCAAATCATTTTGAACGGTGCATGGAAGATATGAGAATAACCGCTGTATTTTTTGGGACGTATGATACGAGAGTCATTTCTTTCATGAAACCAAATAACGTTCCCCTTTACCAACTTTTCTGCTAGTTTTTGGTAAAAAGTCCAGGGGTATATCTTTTTTAGCTTTCTTCATTGTTCCGAAGTAAGTACGTTCCTGGTTTTTAATTGCTGTACAACTTGTAAGGAAGAAAACTAGTTATCGGCAATAATTTTTTGATTTGTGCCTTCGATAGCTTTTACTAATCTCAGAATGGACAGTGTTGGTTTTGCAAATTTCTTCAAACTTTTTTCTAAACAAATCCATCAGAGTCTTTGACAACATATATATATATATATATATATATATATATATATAGCCATTAAAGGAGTACTGACTAGGTGCATCTGTCATGCATGCAATTTTGATGCAGTATTTACATGGCTTATGTTAAAAGATCTTACAGTTTTTTTTCATAATGAAACATAAACTTTATTTACGTCTGATGGATTATAATCTTCCACAACATAAATGCTTTTACATGAAACTCATTTACTGTATATTTTGTTTTACGATCTTTCAAAGTGGGCTGATTTATTGAATCCGTCCCATTCTAGTTATTATGCTAAGTAGATACATATAGGTGAATAGGATAGCAATCCAAAACAACAGATTTTCGGACCAGGCAAGCAAATTTTTTTATACAGAGCTTGTATAACCTGGCTTTAATGTTTTTAACTATTTATAATTCATATTGAATCTAAATCGCGTCGTTATTTTGGACTGACATTTTTCATTTTTATTTTGTCTCTAATTATAATGCAATGAAATTACAATGTCTTCGCTGTCATTTAGCAAAAGAACTATCCAAGATAAAAGTTTTCGAAGTAATGTGAAAAAAATTTGTTAATGCTATAGATATTGACTTTGGATTGACGTAGAACTGATTTTGGCTGAATTGATGATACGTGGATCGTGCTGTTGTTGTGATTAGTTGTGGCGATATCGTGGCGAACGGGAAGATTGTGACGCATTTAATCACTGTCGCCAAATATGCCTCTGTAAAGCCGTGGTCGATGGGATTCACGTGTGACTGGGTACAGCCATCCTCTTCCGGGGCTTCGCGGCAAATCTACCCCATCGGGTGCTGTCTGAGGTATCGAAGAACCGTAGGGCATCAACGAGGCTTCTTTCTGGATCAGCGGAGGATTCATCGGTGTGGGTGGTGATGGCGGATTGTCGAGTAACAATTAGCGTGGAATGCGTGGACAGCGCAACTTAATTGGGCATACTGGCGTGCGATCTCGGTCTTCTTTATTGGTCCGGAACGCTCTGCGGTTCGCCTCCCTCTTTTTCTCGCGTCGTCCACCTCGTTTTCTCATCGATGAAGTCGATTTTTGGGAAAGGGAAGGTTAATAAAAGTTTATGATAGAGATGTAAAGAATAATGAGAAGATGATGTACGAAATATTCGCCTGAAAATAGCTAGTGGATTATCTATGGCCTTGATGTTGCTGAAATTTTGGATTATACTACGTGGATTTTGACGAATTTTAATTTATAAATGAAATAATATAACTTGTTAAGACACTTGTGAGAGCAAACTGTTCCTTATACTGGGACTAAGCTCGCCGTCAAAAGTCCAGTTTCAACATCAGCAGGGAATTCCCTAATTGAAGTGTGCGACTAGCTCACTTGTGGTCAATCAGATAAGACTGAATAAGACTTGTCTTAATAATCCTAGACATGGCTTTTTATATGAATTTAGAGATTTCTCGACGTCCAGCTGAACGGCGGTAGGTTTTCATGATGACGCCAGTAATTGGGCTGGATTTAGTCGAAATAGCTGCTAAATTTTAAAGAGGGGAGAATATACATGCATTAAGCTCAATACTGTCCAAATCTTGATGCTCTGCTCTAGGAGAATCCTTCGCTTTGTTTTTGGACTCTCTCATTGTTCCAACACAAAATGGTGTTAACATATCTTCAGAGATTAGTAAGCTTCATACTGCAAAAGGCTCTAGTTCATCTCCTGACGGAACCTGAAATCCAGGTATAGTTGCTCACGTAGGACAATAGTGTGTTTTTGACTTCCACTGCGGGATACAAAACATCCAGACACCAATTTTTTCCTTAAACTTTCTTTGAATTTCGAGTATCTTGATTTTCTAGTTCTTCGTTAGCATTCTCAGGATCGTCCTGTGGATTTGGATATCCAACGTCCTCATCTATATCGGGATCTTTACCTTCTTAAGTCAGAGTCATGTTCACTTCCTTCATAGACACTTTCGCTGGCGCTATCCTCGTCACTTTCGGTTTAGTTTTCGGCTTCAATTTCTTTTACCCACGGTGAAGCACTAGTGTGAAGAAAATCCGGATCAGTAAACCGATTTTTTATAATGAACCTGCACCACAATTAGCCATGATTACAAAGAAATTGAAACAAAAAATTATTTCACTATTAGTGTGGTTTGGTCACGATGACCGTACAAATAATTTCGATACACTGTAATTTGGCAACTAAGCGTCCGAGTAATAATGTACTCACACTGCTTTCTTACAATACATTAACTTAAAGGTACAGATATGCTCAAGGCAAAACAACTAAGAGGGGGTAACGCTGGACAAGCAAATAAGTGTATCTGCAGTACAGCAATGACGAGCGTCCTGGACGTCCAACACATCAATAATTGATAATAACATCGAAAAGGAGGAGACAATATTGATGGATAGCCACAGAAGTTACTCAGAAGAAAGTTGCTGAAGATGTTGGCATTTCATTTTGCTCATATCACGCTATTATTTCAGATGTTTTGGGCCAAGTGACTTGTTGAATTTGAATTGCTATCAGAAGCAGTGTCGAATTGACGCTGCTCCGGAAATAAACAACAATTCAGAATTGCTGAAACAAATTATAACTGGTGAAGGATATGACGGTTAATGAATATGACGTCGAAAGTAAGACCCAATCGTTCGAATGAAAGCTTCCTGTAGAGCCAAGTACGAAAAAGATTGCTAAGTTCGCTTGAATTGAGGGTTCTACTCAGGTTTCTTCGATATTAATGGCATAGTATAATGAGTTCTTGCACCTATCGTCCGGTCAAGAAAGAGTAGTACCTGCAAGTTTTACGAAATTTATGTGAAGCAATCCGAAAAAAAGCACCCGAGTTTGTAGCGAGACAACACCTGGCCATTGCACCACGATAATGCACCTGCGTACCCTACGTTACTTGTTCGTGCACGTTTGGCAAACAACAACACAGTTATGTTTCCGCAATCCTCCAATTTTACCAAACGTGTATTTCTCAACTTTTTTCTATTCTCGAATATAGAAAGACCATAAAAGGAGGACTTTTTCCGATATTCACAAGATCAAGACAAAATCGGTAAAGCAATTAAACGTCATATTGAAAAGTGAATTTCAGAATTGCTTCGAAAAGTTGTAAAAACGCTAGAGGAATGTTGTAAGTTGTAAAAACGCTGGAATATATCCAGTGGGGATTAATCTTGAAAGGGACAATGTTAACATTGAGGAATACATAAAGATTATTCGAGAAAAATGATAATTCGCCATAATTATTGATCATACCTCGTATATGATAAGTAAGATCGAATTTGACCTTAATTAATTTACCCCGATCATCTGCTTGTTATAGTATATCTATTTAATAAGAACAATGTGTATTGTATTTATCGAAAATGATTATGGAAATATCCATTAAATTTTATAAACTAGAGGAAATTTTTCATGTCGTTGTAATTGGTAAACAACAAGCGAATTAATTTAAAATATAGGAGTATGCCTTGAACCTAATTAAATCTATAAACAATTAACTGAATAATGTCATTGTTACACATAATAATATTTGTGACCGTCTTTATGAAAATGGAACTTAACTTACGTTGGGTCAAAATCGAGATTCTGATATTTTCTCAAAATTTGCATACTGCTGAAACCTATAAACTTTCTAGAATTTTATCCTTTCCTTTCTATTCCAAAGATATGAACTTTTAACGTTTCAGTTTCGAAAAACATAGCTTTGAGAAAAAAGTGTTTAAATTTTGACAATATTTCAAATGACAATTAAAACAATTTATTTTTGTACATCTTTAAATCTCTGATCGTTTAGAAGTTATTATTTCTTCTTCATATCTTCATTCTGAGAGTATAGCGACTTCCTTTTCTGGATTGGTTCGAGGATACACCACATCTTTGTTCCGTATAAGAGTTTAAAAAAAAATTATTTTTCAAGTACAAATTAAACATGATGGTACGATTTGATCTGGAGAACCTGGTGGAGAAACAATAATGCTGGTTAAAGGGAAAGCTGCTGGCTCCATCGCAATCAATCGACATTTGACCTGATCCGACCATGAGTTAGGAAACTTTAAATTGGCATAACTTAAAAATCTTGGGTATTGCTTTCCACTGACTGAGGCAAGAAAAATTGGTGCCAATTGTTTATCGATACACAGGTGTATTTGTATTCTCTTCATGTTTAAACATGTTTGTTCATTACTATTTCAGATATGATTATTTACAATATCAATGATATCTTGGAGACTAGTGACACCTACAAGTTTAGATCTCTTGTTGAAGATCTTTGTCACCAAAATTGTTCTACTGAAAATTTTGCGTAATTTGTAAGTGTTTTCATATCTCATATTTAGTTTGTTAATAGATAAATTCAAGGGGACTATAAAACGTTAGGGAAATAGGAACATTGTATTCCCACAGCAGGACTGGATTTAGGGTGGCGGGGGGCACGTCAGGCAAATGCTCAGAGTGGCAAAAATAAGAGGCGCCAAAATTGAGGGCGGCTAATCACTAAGGCTCCTGAAACATACCATAGCGTAAGTGTGCAGGTAAAGCCGAAAATACATCAACCTGCAGCTTATACCTATATATTAAATTCTACTAGGGTCTTCTTTAATTGAATGGGTTAGAAGAAAAAGGGAATTATTCCACTCTTTACGTAAAATAAATTGAGATAGCCATTTTGTTTATCATACCACTTTTGTTGCAGTTGTGTTTAAAAAGGAGCTAATTCCACATGTTTACTGTAAAAAAATTTAAGTTGGAAAAATGAATGAGAGAAAGAAGGAAATAAGTAGTTGTAAATCGTTCCTACCAGATACCCGCCAACCCGTCGAAAGGTGTTCCAAATTCGCCCTAAAACGGTAACTGTTCCATGTAGCGTTATTTTTTCTATACTTTGGAACTGGTATTGAGTTTGACAGGTGTCATTTGAAAAAGCAATATGGCGGACGACAAGATGTATCCGGTTGGGGGAAAAAATTACTAGATTTATCACTAGGTACTAGGTTCGTAAAAAAATTTATTTACTAATCATTTTTACCTACATACTTTGTATAAAAATACAAAGGAATAGATAAACCGCCGCGAGCCGGTGTGCAGTTTGTGCACCGCACACGGGTGCTTCATCAAGGGGCACCATGTCGCCACAATCATGTATATACTTTATATGTATTAATGAAATGTTATATAGAAAAAGGGCACTAAATTTCAATTTGAACAAGCGACTCTTAGCCTCGTGACGACCCTGTCTACACAGAATTTTAAAATATTTTGATTAATTTTGCCATTTTGCCACTTATATTATGAGTTATATTGCCACTTAATTGGCTCATACAGGATAAGTGGCTCATACATGACTCATACAGAATTTTTGCACTGTCCTATTTCGTGTCTAATTCAATTTTATTAAAAACTCAATTACCTACCGAATTTGTCAGTTGTAACTTATAAGCTCATATTAGATCTATTTTAATTTATTATATACCTACTTATAGAGAATGGCTGACGGTAGAGCACGCTTGTCAGAACACCAATATAAAAAACGAAGGCTCCAAAAAGATGCAGACTGACAAAAGAAAGCGGGGGCGCTAGAATCCTTCTTGAAGAAATGTAAGCTCGAAAAACCATCGTCGTCCGCACACCTACAAGAAACCGATGTAGCAACTGCGTCTAAATCACATGATGAAGCTGCGTCTAAATTACATGTACGCCAAATATAATCTATGAACCTGCGACTTCTGGATCAAGTGTTGCAGATGAAGATAATGCTATTGCTACTGCAACTACAAATGTTCCAGTGGGCTCAACGTCATTCTTGGATGCCGATACTACAACGTCAGGCTCGCCAGGTTAACAGATGCAGAAAGAATACTTTTAGTAAATAGGGGTTCTTCTAAGGTTCTTCTAACCCACTTTATGAATTTGTGTTACCACGAGATAACAAGGGTAGAAGTTTACTTCGACGTATTATAAGAGAAAGCTTACTAATGTGAAGAAATTTTGAGAGACTGGCATGTGTATTCTGTAGTCATGCCAGTTTATATCAACGAAGCATTAACAAAGATGAATCAGATGTTGTTGAAAAAAGCGCGTGAATACAAATCCGACGGTTAAGGATGCTCTAATGTGTTTAATGAAAAATCACACCTCAAAAATAATACAAATTCACAACGATGCAGATTTTCCGGTCGTTACTTTATCGGAAAACTAAAATTTCCATACCGAAACGTCAGGGGCTTAAATACAAAAGCGTATGAATTTTACATGTCTATATTAAATTTTGATGGAGACATAATTGCCATTACTGAAACCTGGCTGTAAGACAATTGTTTCAATAATGAATATTTTCCATCGAAATAATTGGTCCTTAGATGTGACCGCAATTTAAATGCCTCTGGATTAAAAAGTGGAGGTGGAGTAATCCTAGGCATAAGTGATAACTAGATCTGCACACAATTAAACTTCCCAGATGTAATCAGAGAATGCCCAAATGTAGACATAGTAAGCACCTCTTCCGGTCTATCTAAAGGTGGCTACAACAATTGGAAGCATGTAGGTGATATGCTTAAATATCATGTGATATCCCGGAATGACGTAGAAGCTGTAAAATCCTGGTTCGAACTTTCACCTAGGATCAAATAATCCCATACGATAGATGTTGAGTCTCAGAGAATAATTAAATCAGAAATAAACCATTGGACGTATTGTCTCAATCATCAAAATGTTAGCAAGAAGTGGCTTGGATTTTCAAGGCATTTCTGATAATCTATATGAAAATAATAATCGTAACTTTTTGAAACACGATGAAAAGGCTTCTTCACATGTCACAGTATATTGATAAAACCCAAGTTTACACCTTAGGAAAATATCGTAAGGCAAACTAATTTACTGTATCACAAATAAAACGTTACAGCTCTACTACGCCATAATTCCAAAATCAATGGCCTTGAAAACCACAATCCACCAAAAAAATCCAACTATCAACCATGATATATACACCGTTGTATCCCAATAATCCGCAATTACGAATTGGGAGCACTTAGCCCAAAATTTGAGTTTAACAACAGTACATTTCTAATTCAATTATTGAAATTTAGCATCCAGCAAAAATGGATGTTGCTCAATCTGGTGTCTAAGTCACAAGTGAACAACGTTTAGCTTCTCTCACTACTGCGCATGTTCCCCTCTCCTAAGCTTAGCCTCCAGAAAGTAGCACCATCATAAACTGCCTAATATCGTTAAAAATCGGAAACACTACAACCCCACAAGTTAAATAAATAAAATCGAAAAATTATTCCGAATGTTTGTTCGAAATAATTCCAATGGTAATACTCTTGAAATTTAAAATCAGCGATGACGCTGTCTTCCCTTAAAAAATCTGTCGCTATTATTTATTAAACTTAATGACGAACTGAACTTAATAATTCTTATTATTTACTGAACTTAATAACGCAAGATGTGAGCATCAACACAACAAATGACATAGTTGCCTGTAAAAAGAATTACTCAAAATTTCTAAATATTTTAAGAAAACTCAATATAGAAAATTCCCTACTTCTTTCCTCCCTAATTAAGTGAAAAACAAATAGATTTAAATAATTTAATAGACAGAATAAAAATAGCGCCATCTACTGTAGAAATCTTGGGTTGATGAAAACCCTTGTTCACACGTCACAATGTATTGAGAAGGCCCTAGTTGACACATTACGAAAATATCGTAAGCTAAACTAATTTAATGTATTACAAATAAAACGTTACAGTTTAAGAAAGCAATATAAACGTAATAAGAATATATAATATATACATACATATATATATATATATATATATATATATAAATAATGTTTAATATGATTTTTCTTCTAAATATAAAGAAAGAGAATGTTGCGATATTATATCTCGGAGATTAAAACTTCTTTGACCGCCCCTAGACTTTTGCAATTGTATAATTTCTAAGCAGATTTATTTTATAAAGATCATGAATAGACAATAGTAAGATTGATTTATAGAATAGTATAGCCCGCGAAATTGCTTTGGCGATGATATGCGCCTCTTTACGGCAAGATTATGATTATAGATTGCTGCAATCACAGTTTCCAGCTTCCTCATTTCACTTTTAAAGAATGCATTATTTGAGATTCCTATGCATTTTGCAACAAGCATTTATGGTCATCGATAGTGAACAAAATATAGTATTGTATGTTTGCGTATTATGTATTGCTTGATTTCTTTTAAAGTTTGCAATTCTTATATGTCGAATAATATATGTCGACACTATAATAAATTTAGCTATAAATATTGGTATTTCATTTGGTATTTATTTTGCAAAGATATCCTTGATTAAATCATAAACAAAATTCAATCATTAAATCTAGAGGAGTTGTTAGATATAGCATGAAGATTCACCTGACCTCAAGCATGAAGAGAGCGATTACAATGAAGAAGATTACAATGCGATGCAAATGTTGTCACTCATACTTGCTTGAGGAAATAACAATGATACAAACATGTGCCTACGACCATGTTTGGGCCAAGAATCAACTCTGAAATCCACATTGCTTGTCGCACGTTCTGATTAAATTTGATTAGAACAATTTTCCAAAAATATTGTTGGATTTAAAGCTCACTTCATTTTTTTAAATTGGCGACCGTTTTCACGCAGCCGTTTTTCTACATAAGCAAATTGTATTCATGCCCCCCAGATGGTTGCACGTCAGGCTAACGTTGGAGAACGTTAGAAAAATAAGCTATTACGAAAATGCCTATATATATATACAGGAAACTGGACGGATTTTCGGAAAACGACCAGGCTACGATTACGAACTCATGATCTAAGAATTGCGACATGGAACGTCTTCAGCTTGAATCGACTGGGAGCGTTTCGGAATCTGTCGAACCAACTAAGAGAGCATAATATTAACATCGCAGCTCTATAAGAAGTGTATTGGAGAGAGAACACGATCTCCGATAGTAAATATTACTCTATCTTTTGCAGCTTCAGCGGCACAGGTCATCTCGGAACCGGATTTATGATTAACAAGAAAACAAAGCGACAGTATCGAATTTTAACCCCATCAACGGACAATTGTGCACGCATAGACTCAAAATCTAATTCTTATATGTGACTGTCATTTGCTCTCATGCACCTATCAAAGATTTTGAAGATGACGAAAAAGAGACCTTCTATACCCAACTAGAACGTGTATATGAGAATACACCAGAGAACGACGTCAAATTAATTCTAGGTGACATGGATGTCAAGATTGGTCGTGAAGAATCTTTCAGGCCGTGTGTTGAGAACCACAGTCTCCACCCAGACTTCAACGATAATGGATTCAACCTTGTCGACTTTGCTATCGGGAAAGATCTTTTAATTAGCAGCACTTATTTTGAACACAAAAACATCCATCAGGCAACATAGAAAACACCAGATGGAGTAACAGCCAATCAAATCGATCATGTGTTGATCCAGAGAAGACATGGCACGGCTATATTGGACGTTAAGACATGTAAGGGGCCCGAGGCAGATACTGATTACTATATGGTCTTGATCAAGAGATGTGATGAAAATCTTGCATAGAGATACAAGAGTAACCAGACCAGATCACAATAACAAGAGAAGAGCGGTCAAGACCTTGTGAAGATACAAACAGCGGGAGCTTGAGAAAGAAAGGCTTAAAGAACTAAGTGACTGCGACGACCAAAGAGATGTGAGGAAAGATTATCAAGGACTTAAGGAAGTAAAAAATAGTGGCAACCGCATTCAACTTTGTGCCGCGACACTGGAGGTAACCTAATTGGGGATCTAGATGGTGTCCTGAAAAGATGGAGAGGATACTATAGTGAGCTATTGAATGCTAATACAAACATCCAAGGAACTCAAACTTTCGATATGGAGGACGTCACACACAGATACGGGTCAGAGCCTACTTGGAATGAGGTAGAAGAGGAAAATGCACAAGCTTAATTGGTCAAGAGAGGAAATGCCAGAGGAATGGAATATGTCAGGTATTGTACCTGTAGATAAAAAAAAGGTGATAAGACGCATTGCGGAAACTATAGGGGGATATCGTTGCTCAACGCAGGGTACAAGATCTTCGCTAAAGTTCTCATCGAGAGATTACAGTCTTACTCAGAAGTTTCTATCAGCGAATACGAAAGTGGGTTTAGGCCTGGAACATCCACCATAGATCAAATGTTTACTCCAAGGCAGATTCTGGAGAAGTGTGATGAATACAACGTAACAATCCACCAGCTATATGTCCACTTTAAAGCCACCTAAGACAGTGTGTCCCGCTAGCAGCTCTACCACGCGATGCAGGAACTTGGTATACCACTGAAACTGAGACAGCGCGTACGAATAACATTGCAGCATACGAAGAGTAGAGTCAAAGTACATGGGAACTTCCCGAGCAATTTGTCTCAAACAAGGGGACTCATTATCAGTTCACAATACATTATAAACAGTAGGAACTCAATCAGATATCGGAACACTGACAAATTCAATGGTTACCAAAGGGTTGATGCATTCAACCATTTAGGAGGGCTCCTAACACACGAGAACGTAGTACCCGACCAAATCAGAGCAAGAGTAGCGGCCAGAATTGGTGCTAATTTAGCTTCCACAAGAACTTAGGTCTTTTCTTGTCTCTAAAAACTTTTGGTGTATTAAACCACTATGAAACCAGTGGTCTTGTATGGCTCAGATACCTGGACTGTCGGGAAAAAAGAGGACAATGTACTGTGCGCCTGGGAGAGGAAAGTCCTTTCCAAGCTTTTTGGCTGTACACGGGAACAATGAGTGGCGAATAAGAACCAATTAAGAAATGCAAGACCTCTATAATGCTCCATCGATCATGCCAGGCATCAAGGCAAGAAGACTACGTTGGCTCAGCCATTTCCAGAGAATGAGAGATCAGCGGGTGCCAAAAAAAGTTCTTAATTCAAGACCTGTAGGAAGAAGATCCGTGACCTGTCCTAAGCATAGATAGCTCGATGACGTAGAGGAGGACCTTCGTATGCTAGGATTCCGAAACTGGAGACACTTGGCTACCCGGAGAGATAACTGACGGAAATTTGTAGTAGACAATGCCCGGGTTCTTAATGGACTGGAGCACCACCAACGTAAACTAAGTAAATTATATTCCGTAACTTTGGTAAAGGAGCCTGACTTCACGATAGCTTCAACCTCAAACAATTCCAAAAGTATATATGTATTTTGATTATACATTGGGATTTCGCGTAATTTTAGATAAAGTGAGTTGAGATCGTTTCTTAGTAGCGATCCAATCTGCAATCTATATTTTTTTATTATGCAAAAGTGAAACCGCTGATAGATACTATAAGAAAAGGATGGAATTAATTAGAATTAGAGCGTAATCTTTCTGTGGAAGAACAGATAATTCCACTTACAGGTGTACCAAAGTTTACATATTATGTAGAATGATCGGATAACCCTACGATTTCATGTATTATCAAAGCAAATCAACTAAACAAGACGAAGCACATCTGAAAACCTTCCGACAGGACTGTAATGGAAACAAGGGAAGCACATCTTCCCCTTCATAAACTAAATACCTACAGCGTATAAATTAATATTATATTCAAATAAAACTTTTTCAGAAAATTGTACCTTAAATATTTAATATTATATATTATTCTGTTGATCCGAATACGTATAATTATTTGAAATAGTTTTCAATACTAATCAAAACTTGAATCTGATTTCAACTGTCCGCTTCCGCATAATACAAAGGACGAAACAACAAAACGCCTTGTAAGCTACGAAGTTGTAGCTTATTGCAACTATCGTTTTTTATATATGGAGTCGCGTGTTCAGAAATATTTTGTAATAAAAGAAATACTGGCTTATTGTGGAATTAAAAATTGTATGAACATATTAATATATAAATGATACAAATATCGCATCAATACAAAAAATTTTTGTTGTCACGCAGAATTTCGTTTCAAAACCGAACTAAAAAATAGTTTTGTTAAGCTGTAATCCCACAACGTATGCAATTGCTTGTGAAATGTTGATCGCTTCGCTATTTAAGAATACATAAGGTAATAGTAGATAATAACAGTGACATAGATGAATGGTTCAAGCGATTCCTTGTAAGCACATTTAAGAGATCATGTAAATCATTTTCCCGATTTAGACGATAATAAGGAAATAAATTAAAGTCAGAAGTATTCCAAAAACTCCATTTTAATTATTGAATTGTAGCTGTTAGACAAATTCAATACGAACAATATCAAAATGATATGTTGACATGTTTCGGGAAAACAATCATCCCATCATCAGAACTATTGAATATCAAAAGCTGTTAGTGAGTATAAAATCCTAACTATAAAGGATTATTGCATTTTGTAGCTTCCTTACCATGTTAGCTTCCTTACCATGTAGCTTCCATAATATGTCTATTGTACAAGGTGAAAGTCCATTTACGTATATAGAAACAGCGAAATTGTTTTTTAAATATTCACAAAAACTGAATTTTCTTAAAGGCTTCTTCTATTCTCACAGGTATGAATTATTTTTGTTTTATTTATTTTTACGTTACACTGAACTATTCTACAACTGAATATTATAACTGAAAATTTGTAAATTTCTTTTCTTGTCATGGTCTCGAAGTCTCACAACTGTTTATTAAAATTGAAAAAAAATATTAACGGAACTAATTCTGAATTCAATGGGTTTATACAGATAAACAAATTTGACGAAAGTTAAGTAAGTTTATCTGAATTAATTTACAAATTGCTTAAAAGAAAATATTTCGATAGTATTTTCATTATTGTTTTTGTTTTAGGTCAAAGTGACAAATGTGAAGTTGAGACTCCGAAAGTCCGGCTTTTTCTTCTACAACTGTTTGCTCACAATTGACGCCACATGACCTTTAAGGTCCCACAAGTAAGTTTAACATATTTTTATCCGACTTGAATTTGTTTTTACAATAATTATTATATCTACACAATTTGTTTCAAATTTTATTAAATCAAGCAATATATCTACAGGATCTACAGATCCGAGAGAAATGTGTGCAAAAGACACATGGCACACCGGTACACACATGCCCGCGGTTACGTTGTTACGCCACTTGTTACGCCACTGATTGTAGTAGATTTAAATCAAATAGTTTCTGCGAAATGAAACGTGGAACACATTTTTGTAAAGACAATCTTTTTGTTCATTTCGGCTCGATGATTGATTTTGTCATTTTGGCTCGATGAGCCGATGCTGAGCTTTGTTGAAATATAAACGGCTCCGAATCAACGTACCACGGCAGCAATACACCTTTCAACACCTTTTTTCCGTACTCAATTGCATTTACCGTTACACCACAACTAACAAGCGACCGATTCTAACCGATTCTGACCAACCCGTCAACCCGCTGAGACCTTATCTCAACTCATTCTAAACAAAAAATTGACATAGCGACATTGACAAGCTATGTCATTGACAGATCCTGAATTTCAGATCTGTTAAATAGAAATCTAATATGGCTAGCGACATGGCATTTCTCGTATGAAGTTTGAAACATGGTACAGAGAATCGAAATGGCAAGAAATTTAAATAAAAATTTTAAATCGTCGCACGCGCTCTTAAGGTGTATAACGATTAATTTAGTAACTACATTTAAAATAAGAAGAAACTAGATTTGTACTATAGAGATTATACGAGGGGTGTACGCAAAATTAATATGCAGGGTCATTTCAAAAAGTTTTAATAAAAGTTTTAATAAAAAGTCTTAAAAATCTTGTAATGTGATTACCAGAAAATAAATATTGTAGATTTGGTGGAATTCACGACTTGATTTTTTTTAATTTTTAATGTTTTTAAATTTGCTACTGCTACTGCTGCTATTGGCCATCGTTTCGGAGGTTATGTAGCTACTAGATTTAAATCAAAAGTATGTAACTAGATTTGAAACTAGATTTGACATGAAAAGTAAGTATTGATATTTGAATTTTGTGCTGAAAAAATTTCTTGAATTTTTCAATTTTTCAATTTTTAATATTTTTAAATTTGAGCAGTCTTTTGAAAGTTAAATGAAAGTACGCCCTTATATTTTTTTAGATTTGAAATCGAAAGGTGCGTACACATACGCAATTAAATAGATCTTTATTTGTAATAAAACTAGTTGATTTAGTCAACCGAGTTTAGTCAAATAAAGATCTATTTACAATAGATCCATAGGGAAAATAAATACAACCAAGTGATTTTTTAATTCATATTTTTGTTTTATTTTACAATAATAATATATATTTACATTGTAAAGGTTCAACAACAACAAACAAAAACAAGGTAACTAAATGAAGCATTACTTTGTTTTCCCTAATATTCCTTCTTCCATGCAGGAGCGCAAGAGGCCATCCACAAATGTGATCGTTTTATGGTTTTCAGAAAAAATCAAGAGATCCGCAAGAAATTTTTATTTTAATACTATTTTAAAGCAAACAAGGTAAAGCACATGTTTCTTAGGCCTACCGAAATAAAATGACATAGTTAAATGTCAAAAACCTTATATATTTTGTACGAACCTTATATATATAAAGGTACGCATACCTTTAGCACTTGTACTAAGTTTGCTTTCCTCTACTTCTGAAGGCATGAGGTAGGTGCAGGCATTTTAGAATAGAATGCATCAATAAGGGTGCTTCAATTAGTCTTTGGGAATAAGTTGGCAAGCTATATTTCGTTGTGACGACTCTGTGGATCATAGATAACAAATAAGATCAAATATGTATTTTAACTACAACAAAAGTAATAGAATTAGTTATAAATGTTAAGTAAGTTCTAAAATGTGTATCAGTTTTTATTGTTTGGTGTTATTGTTGTAATATAACCTATTACAAAACAAATGTACTTTTATGCGCATACCCGATGTATTAATGTGTAGAATAATTGAACACTAGTACATATTATAAAATAATTTAACACCAGCTCTAAATAATAGTAGACATGTTTCATATGAAATACGTCCGTTTTATTAGGAAATATCTAAGAAGTAACTAATTTCATAGCAGTCCAACATTGCTAAATTATTTATATGAAGCAATATTTTGTTGTATTTTATTTTAATTGTTACTTGATCGTTCTGACACATATTTATTTACAAATATCTAATGTATACATATTTTATGTAAAATTCATTTCATTTTTTATTAGTACTTAATATATGAACAAACATTATTAACGAAATGACTTATTTTCAATAATATAGTAATTAGCAATTTACATAAAACAAGCGTAATGAAATCATGATTGGGTATTTACATTCAAAATTTTTGTTGTATTGAAAGTATAAGTATAACTATGGCCCGATTTAGCTTTTTAGCCGCTCTGGGCAGAAATAATTTTTGCCGCCATTTACAATGACACCTTATAAATCATGACCATGATATTTCGTGGAAGGTGGAATTTTTAAAGATATGTTTTCCCTGCGGTTTAAATGAATAAAAGAAAATGACACAAGAAATGCTATTTTTAAAGAATAGTAATTATATAAAAGTAACACAATACCCATGTAGAGTCATATAACTAATTAGTCATTTTAAAAAAATATACTAATCAAATCAAAACGTTTTTTTTTTGAGAATAATACTAATTAATAAACTTTAATGCCTAGTAACTAAAATAATTTTCTTCTCACTTTTTGTTTTTCAAAATCTTTAATTATTGCTGTTAAATTGATGAAACTAACTTTTCATTACAAACGTTTTCAATATTAAAATATCATCATCAGGCAAAAGGTAGAAACTTTACAAAA
>WYDF02084430.1:0-11059 GCA_009867245.2 Adranes taylori | reverse complement strand
TGAAATCAGCACATTCGAATTAGTATAAAACAGATATTGGCTTTCATGAATTTTTTTTAGTGTTGTACAGTGTAATTAATCTAATCTAATCACTCTAACTAATCACACGACAAGTACTCTAATCTAATCACTCTAATCATTAGTACTAACCACTCGCATTAATACTGGTACTGAAACTAAACAGTATAAGTGGTTAGTACTACTAGAATAGAAATAGTTTCTATTTTTGACAAGTAGATACCCCCACCACCAATCTTTCCGACTTATAATCCAATGTGGACAATAGATATTAGTGCTTAGTGACAAGTAAGTGTTAAGATTTTAATAAAGAAGAACCCAGTTTTCCTTTTAAAATTAAATTTAGTTTTTAAAATTATTTTTAGTATTGTCCCGTAAACATGCTAGCCGAAAAATTAAAGAAATAAAATGATCCTCTGCTTTCGACGACATGACAAAGTATTTTCAGAATAGAATTGTAAAAGATTAATATTCTGACTTGTCATAGTACAATTTAAGCTGATTTTCTCAAATAATATTTGTGCACATAAATAAACTAACTGATATTGTTTACAACTATTGCAACTCTGTAGGTAATATAATGCAAAAGTTTATATATTAAAACCGCCAGTCGAAAATTATTGCTACCAATAAAAGTCAGCGAAGTTATATATATTTATATTAATGGAATTTACAGAAATTTTCGGTACACAACATATAAGCCACAATACAAGTTTATAGCTTAAAAACGCATACAACAAAACATTTTATGCTTTTAAGTATATATACTATTTTTTTAAATTATTAGCGATTATAAATAATCTTGGTGATCATAAAACTGCATGGAAAGCTTAAGAAATTTAATAGCTTTCTTTTAGAACGTAAGTTCATTTTAAAATTGATAGTTTCTCGTACAATTACGTATATAGCCAATTCTGTGAAGGAACGTTATTTTCAATATTTACAAGAATTGTAATATTTGTCATGGGTTTTGTTATTTTTATGACATTCGTAGCCTTGAAGTTATACAGATTGTTCCATTATTAATTGTTCATAGAACAGTGATACAGTGGTAGAATCTTGAACAGTAGTAGAAGCTTGAAACAGGGGAGCGGGGAGGGATTATTTTAATTACGTTGAAATTGTGGAGTAAATGTTTGATTGGTTCTGATCACATGTTGGTAATCTTGAAGGAAAAATTAATAGCAATGAAGGTACGCACTAAATAAATTTTGTGATTAGTAATTATTTCAATCATACAAGTACAAATCAATCCATCAAACATTGGTCCTTCGAGCCGGATCTATGCAGACAAAATGGATTTGCGAGTACAATTTCGTACAAGCGAGTACCACCTTGCGTTCAAGTATTGCACGAACTTAAACCTTCTATCTGCTTTAGGGATCAAATCGGTCATAACTGTTTATTATGCTGGGACGTAGCAGTTGATGAAGTAAAATGTAGTCCGACTACAGAGGTGATGGTTTGTATTCCAGCACAAGATTAACGTTATTGTCTTCAGCGTTCTAGTTTAACAGGACAGGCGTGTACAACTAAAAGCAAAGAATAAATTTAAAGTTAATATAATAGACATTAATTCAAGAAAAATAACATAAATTCGACAAGTCAGAATAAATGAATCGTTATTAGTAAATTCGACAAAATAACAATCAATATAGCTCAATTAAATAAATGAATTAAATATTTTCACATAGACAATTTCGAAAATAAAATAAATATATGTACAGTTAATTTAGAGCGAATTGAATCAAATAAAATAACATTCACATTTTCATATGTGTAGAGATGGTATTTAGTAATCTTTATTACTCGAGCCACAAAACTAACTGTGATTATACTTGTTAACGCAATAAAACTATTACACAATCCCACTCGCGACGTTGCTAATGGAGAGCCTTAGCGATGGCGCAAACAAATATTTTATTATTTACAGAATAAAACGGCCTTCGGAAATATGTTCCTCGGGCGCCGCGTCAGGTTAACGTAAGACCGCACGTTCGAACCGCTCTCATTGTTCTTCCGCTCCACAGTGGCTTACTGAGCGCACAGGTAGCTGCGAGTCCTCCGAGATCTCCAAGATTCGTGTTCTTGTGGACATCAAAAATAAAGTTAATGCTGAGTGAAACAGCATTAATGATTTAAGAAAACCCTCTATTGTTCTTCATAGCAATGTAAGCAGATTAACAAAGAAAGAAATATGTACTCTCAATAAAATGTCAGTTATACAAGAATAAAAGAATACATTAAATCGATGACGTAATAATGGCAGTTAAATAATCATAAAAAAAACAATATAGCCAAGCGGTTTATATAAAACAATAAAAATGCATATTAATAATCAAAAGTGGGCCTATAAAGCAATTTAAAAGTGCTGCGATAAAATAATCAAACAGCGAACATGTGGAAAGCGTGTACAAGCAATCAGTTATTACCACAGGATGAATAACCGGAAAGGTAGATATCCTATGAGTATACAATGGGCGTGTAACACAGTGAGACGCACCGGTGTTGCTACTGCCGAGTGACTACAACTAACCCTGTGGAGCACCAGTTAGAAGTATACATTCTAGTAGTATAGGGAATAGGTGAATGGAAAGATAGGAAGTAAAGCAAAGCCACTCAACAACATACAATCTATCAAACAGTATATAGTATATGAAAATCGCTCACAAAATATATTATTATCCCGGCCATTGTCGCTGATTCTCGCCATGGCCTCAGCTTGGCTGACGCGACTGAGTTACTCTGCTTCTAGCTAGTTGCTGTTGCTGGACGTCTGTCTTCAAGTTTCTATACAAATTCTCGCTATTTATAGACAAAATACTGAAAATAGTCTTTAGGAGCCTTTGTTCTTCGATAGCCATCAGTGGCACATACTCAACACGCGGGCTAGTAAAACAACCGTCAGCTATCTCTCTCTCTCTCTCTCTCTCTCTGATTCATGCAATTAGATAGGTGACTAAATTTCGCCACTCTCATACGTGCTGAGCGATGTGTTTATTCCAATGCGTTTCATCTAGCAGCAACAGAAAAATAGTATTTGTTTACATATAATATATGCGTTTTAATTTCTGTCTAGGGTTGCCGACACCTATTTATTTAAATAATTTAGTTTATTTACCCAGAAAATTATGTAATTTATAGATACTTTAAACTGCTCAATAACGTGCTTCTTACAAAACTATTAAGTACATTGTCACCAACAAATTACATAGATAAAAACTATAATATAAGTTCAATTAAATAAGATAATAAAGTTCAATTAAATAAATGCATTAAATACTTGCTTTGATATTTAATATTTCAGTTCACTTCTCCATACTTCAATCGATTTAACTTTATACAATTTTAATAATTAATTTAATTTCAATAATTATTTAATATAATTTTCAGTATTTTTGTCTTAATTACTTTCAATAGTACGATGGGCATAGGTTCGCCTTTCAATTTTAATCTTCTCTTTTAACTAAACTAATGTCAGTCTCGGTAAAATGTTTTATAGAATTTCCCCCACTGGGTTCCTTATTGATTCCTACCAAAATTAAAACCAATATCTCTCACTACTTTTCCCCTATCTCTAGTAAGGTACTATAATCTAATATACTCTCACCTAATTACCTAATTTTTACTTTAAACTTTCACTAATTATTTATTTTCCACCCATCGAAAGACATCCCTGCTATTTCCACCAGTGGCTATTTCCACTAGACTTCGCTGTCTGTTAGATTCATTTCTTTCGTTAATTTACAGAGTTAACAACATGGACATTTTTATGTCCGTCGACGATAATTTCTGCCTATCACTATATTAAAGTATCATGTTCTGAATACTTTCAAATTATATTTTATTCCATAAACTATAAAGTTAAAGAAACTTGAAGTGTTAAATAAGATTTGCAATTCACCAACTAATTTTTGCATCAAACATCATGCTTTAACAACTAAGAATCCATCCATCTTAAATACATAAAATCAGCAATGAGTATTATATGTACAAAAGTAAATACAATATGTTTAACTTAAAGCAAGTACAAATATCCTCGTTAAATTATAATCAATACATCAAACATTGGTCCTTCAAACCGGATGTCTCCAGACAAAATGGATTTGATAGTACAATTTCGTACTCGAAAATACATTTTGTCTGCAAGCTCGAAGGACCAAGGTTTGACGGACTGATTGTAATTTCCTTGTACTTGTATAATTGTAATAACAAACATATATATCGTTCAGAAATTAAAACAAAAGTTATTACAATTATACAAATACAAGTAAATTACAATGAATCCATCAAAAATTAGTAAAATTGAAAAGTTTGATTGATCAAAGCTTGGGCGAACCAAACCAAGAACTTAACAATGTTTTGTTATTACTTTGAAAAATGTAACTGATGCTTACACAAATAATTGGCGATGTCTTTTTAGGTATATTCCGAACAGTATTATATGAGGTCATTTTTCTTAAACTATCTAACTAAACTAAGGTTTTATATTTTGTTTCGTACTCGTAAATACATTTTGTCTGAATAAATCCGGCTCGAAGGACCAATGTTTGATGGATTGTTTGTAATTGACTTGTACTTATATAATTGTAATATACACATTCCCCGTAATATATTCACTGTTCAGAAAATAGAACACTAAGTGTTATTACAATTATACAAGTACAAGTAAATTATAATCAATCCACCAAACATAAGTAGTATGCCACGATTCGTAAATTTGGGCGAACCAGATCGAAAACCTGACAATGTTTTGTTATTAATTTGCACAAATCTGATTGTTGCTTACACAAATAATTGTCGCTGATTTGTTAAGTATATTCTGAGAAATGTTATAGAATATGCACGAATACGGTGTCGAGCAGAATTGAAAATTGCTCAGTAAAAGCAAATAATTTTATATGAGTAAGAACGAATAAGTTATTCATTTTACACTTTGCGACCGGTTTCGATTAAAAAAAATCATCATCAAACGGACTACAATAATTAAATCATACAAATGAATTTTTTTTAGGTTAGCTTTTTAGTTTTTATGCATAATATTTTTTTGTATATTTTATTTATCTATATTATTCTTAATTTAATAGTTATGTGTTTCCTTATAATCATATTTTATATGTGACTTATGTGTTGCAGCGAATGAATGAATTAATATTAATTCATTCGCTAAAACACGTAAGTCACATATAAAATATTATTATATGTGACTAAAAATAAAAGCCAAAACCAAAAACTAAAAAAACCCAAATATAAAAAATACCTTAAAATAAAACCTAAAAAAAAAATGTCTTCAAGTTTTCGGATCACTTGGGGTGGACGTGATCGCCACCCCATCTTTCATATACTGGAAGTCCTACGTTTTGTTATACTCGTATCTGGTATAAAACAAAAGTTGAACCTTTTAATTTTGACTGTCACCTGATAACTCGTAAATTCAATTTGCACAATAATTGTTTAGGGTAAATTAAATAAAACTTGCTTGCCCTAAAAATCACCTAGCCATTAATCCCCCGGTTCCCGTACTTGGCTACGGCGCGGACAGTTTCGCTGTCCACGTTGCCGCGGCTTACGGCCGCTATTGACTCACTGTTTCCCAGTAATTGACTACGGTGCGAACAGCTCCGTTTTCCGATTTGCCATGGCCTACGATCTAATTTCTAAAATAGCAGTCTGGCGTGCAAAGCCAACGTTCTACCTACAATAGTTTTATCAGTTGTTTAATTTGCGAATGATCTGATATGACCTGATTTGATCTGATTAGATTAGATTTGATCCGATTTGATCCGATTTGATCTGATTTGATCTGATTTGATCTGATTTGATCTGATTTGATCTGATTTGAACTGATTTTATCTGATTTGTACTGATTTGAACTTATTTGATTTGTTTTAATCTGATTCGAACTGTTTTAGTTTGATTTCATCTGATTTGAATTGATTTAATCTGATTTGAAATGATTTGATCTAATTTGATCTGATTTGATTTGATTTCAACAGAATAGGAAATTTCTGTACAAAAAATTGCTCTTGTACGCCATATTGGATTTATGAAAAAAAAATTTAAAAACTTTGTGCGGATTCATAGTCTGCACCTGTCTACCAAATTTAATCCAGATCGGTCCCCTAGAGAAGGAGAAATTGCGTATTAACGTATTGCAGTAATTTCAATACGTAAGACGTACTAAGTGAAATAGACAAAAATCTCAAAACATGAATCCTATATCTTGTAAATAAGAAAATAATTTTAAGAAAGTATATAATAGAATTCCAAACCGTTGTTATTGAATCCGCTCACGTTACATAATTTTTCCACGCTATCAAGACTTGCAAATGTATGGAATAGGAAAATGGTTTTTCTTTTATGGCGTGACTTGCTTAGTGCATTTTATATTAAAACGAAAATTTGCGAACACTACATTATTATATCAGATAGCTTATAACTTGGTACCTTATGGTAGAAACATATTACGTTTTATTTTTTGTTCCTTTTATCTTGTATCACCAATGTTTTCTACAAGTTTTTATGTAGTACATATTGATAAATTAAACTCATATTTAAACATGCTTCAAAATTAAAAATAGTATATAATATCAAAATTAAGCAGAGCAGATTTTATATAAATCCATTGTAGCCGAAAAAAACTTAGTACAGTAGAGTGATAGGTAATTAAGTGAGAATACATTAAATTATAGCAATTTACTAGACGTAGGAAAAAAATAGTGAGAAGTATAGATCGGAATTTTGGTAGGAAATTAGTTAGTCAAAGAAATGAATAAAAGCCACAGATTTCTTACTGGAGTAAGTAGTTAGTAATAAGCAATTTTAAAGTGCAGAATGAATACTTGTCAGTCGGTGTACTGCAAATCCAATCACGAATTCAAATTAAATTAAATTTTCATTTATTCCAAATTAAATCGTAAATAAATTACATTCTTTAACAAGAATTGGGAGTTATATATGGGGCATAGTAGAGTACAGTGTTGGATAATAATTAAATCATTCTTTTAAGTCTGAAGTTTTTGGATCTCTCTCTCTCTCTCTCTCTCTCTCTCTCTCTGTCTGTATTCGTTCCCTCATTACTGAGGATCGTGACCATCATGGAATGTTGCTCTGGAAACAATATTCTTCCACCGATTGCGAGCTTGAGCTCTCGCTAGGGACTGTTGAAGCGGACTCTTAACAACCTGTTTATCAGAATCGATCCAACGTGCCTGGGAACGTCCTCTCGATCTGCGACCCTCTACGTTCCCTACTATCATCGGTTTCTCGAGGCAATCGTCTTCCCTTCGGGCTATGTGACGGAAATATTGTAGAATTCGACGCAGACAGATTGTTTGGAGTCTGAACTGTATGCCAAGCTCCTGCAGAATTAAGGCATTAGTGCGTCTTTCCATTCAAGGTACACGCAATATACGACGCTAACAAAACATCTCAAACGCATCAATATGTCTGCGGATATTGCTCGTGATTGACCACGTTTTGACACCATACATACATATCGAAAAAACAAGTTTTGAAACTAGCTTCATCTTTGTTGGCTTGGTTATGGCATGGTCCGACCAAATAGGTTTCAAGCGCGGTATTCCGTCTTTAGCCATGGCAATTCTTCTCAGAATTTCCCTGTCACAGTTGCCGTCGTATGTAATGATAGAGCCGAGATAGGTATATTGACGGACTCTTTCATATTCATTTAAGGCGTCAGAGATGGATACATTGTCATTGCTGTCAACAATCATTATTTTGGTTTTAATCCAATTTATGTGTAAGCCGACTTTCCGGCGCTTAGTTTCCACCTGATGAATCAATTCAACCAGTTCTTTTTCAGATGCCGCAATGAGTGTCGTGTGATCGTGCGTATCTAAAATGAGTGATTCTTTGTCCAACTATTGAGATACCTCCCTGCCAGTCATCAAGTGCACGTCTCATGACAAATTCGCGGTAGATGTTAAAGAGTAAGGGGGAGAGAATACAACCCTGTCTTATACCTTTTTTAATTTTGAAGGAGTCAGCGAACTGCTGTGCAATTCTGATTTTGAAATGCTTTGTTCGTAGAGATTGCGAATTAATGCTATTAAATGACATGGTACTCCCATCACGAGAGAACCACCCACAGCTGTTTCCATTTCACACAATTAAATGTCCTCTTGTAGACAATAAAGCAAACGAATGAGGGAATGTTGAATTCACGGCATTTCTCAATAAGCTGTCTACAATTAAGGGTCTGCTCTCTTGTGCCTTTACCTTTGACGAAACCAGTTTGTTATTTTGGAATCTCGCAATTTAGGAAATGTTTCAGATGCTGGTTAATTATATGGAGTTAATTATATGATTTTGCTGGCGTTGGATAAAATAAATTAAATTCATTAGGCAACTAGTTTATTTATTGAGATAAATAAAACTAAAGTGAAATTATTTAATAAGGTATCTGTGTGTAATTATAAAGTAGTTTGTGATGGTAGGAATGGCAAAAGCTGTAAGTAGAACAATTTTATACACAACTTTCGTTTGTTCCAATTTTATAATTCATACACTAATTTTAAGTATTCAGTTTCTTGTATGATAAACAGAGAAAGGCAATAACTAGTTTAAATAGTTTGGTTTATTGTTCTAGTATTTATAACTGCAAATATATGACTCGAAGCGCGAGTTTCAATGGCTGACAATAATGTTGATTCTAAATATAATTCAAAATTTGTTAGGCTGATCCAGTTCTCTTCTTCCATTTCAAAAAATAAAGCAAATAAAGAGTGACGAATTAAATATGATTTTCGTATTTTATTGTATTACTTGTCTTCAGCTATGAGTACGGTTCTGGAACTAAATTTCACTTCTGTACCAACGTAGTTGAAGTTGACTGTGTTAAATGAATGAACCTTGGTTGAATAATACGTGGATGAAAATCGAATCGAGCATTGGTAGATGTAAATCTTTATCGATGCGCTGTTGGCGTAGGATTTTTGTAGATATGCGCGCAGGTGTAGAAATGCATTAAAACGTTATGATAATTGGCTTTTTGTTGATGGATACCGAAGATGTAGAGGTCATATAGATGGTTTGCAACGACAGGATCTTGTTGATGTACACTTATGTGGAAATTTATTCCTAATTGGTGATGATGGAAATGTTGAATTTCTACTCGTTATCGCCGAAGTAGTAACTAAAGAGGCGTCGGCGGTGGTCTTCTAATGTTACCGGATACAACCATCCATTATCAGGGGTGGGTGCGAGTGGAACATCGCCTGGAGCGGTAAGTGATATGGGGAACCCTGGTGCTGAAGTCGAATATTCTTGGTTCGTTGGTTCGGGAGAGTTTGAGATAAGACGTTAGGTACGAGGACGACGTTCGTAATTGTTGACCACTGGAGTCTGTGCTGGATCGTTCTTACGGTTTTCGTGTGCCCGATAATTCTTGGCGAACTTCTTCTTCTCTCGTCGTCCCCCTCATCTTCGCATCATGACGCGGTCAATGGGAAATAATAAAATGAGAATACGAGTCTGAGAAAGTGATAATTATTTGGGAATCGAAAGATTCAGCAGAAGATGTGTCCTCAGATACCTACTTAACCTTTTTGTTTTTCGTAGAAGTTGAATTTTAATTTGTAGAATTTTATTTTTACTTATTTTATTTTCGTAGATTTAATATGTTGTTTGAATATTTGAAATTTTACTATAACACTTTAAGTTCAGATCAATACTGGTTGCGATCATTTCTCGCTGACCAAAAGGAATTGACTAGGTCTTATTTCAGAATTAAAGCTTTGGTCTAGCGCGATTGGGTTCTCGAAGCCATCCAAAGACATTAACTAGAAAATCGCGTCTCTTCGATAACTGGCCTGGATGGCTCCTTTTATGTGAATTTTCTGGGAAGGAAGCTGCTCCTGATGGATCCGTTGAGCTGTGGCTTGTTCCCTAATCCGATGACTTTCGTCTGCCGCAAGAAAGGCGGTGTTTGAAAGAAGCTTCTCCTACAAATTTTTAGGAAGGTTATTCTTCCGGCCTCTCAGAAGTCTTCCTGATACGTTAAGAAAATTTAAGGATCAAAGTTGCATTATTTCGTTGAAGGTTATCTTGTGAAATGCAAGTAGTGGTGATTTCTAAAAGGTGGTGTGTCACACCAGCGTATCTTATAGAAAACAACTCCTTCAAAAATAAGCCAAGAAGGGTAAAAAGCTTACCCGTCATTCAGAAAATGTGATGGGTAAAATATTCCTGATGATTCTTGTTAAATCATATACTCGCCGACAAAGGGAATCGTTACTTTAAAATGATAATCATTAGAAAGATCGTTGTGCATACCGTAGACGTAAAATATTCTCGTATACAATACATCAATGAGACCGCTATCGTTTTACGACCGGCAGCTTTATACAAAGCTTTGAACGAATTATGCCCACTGCTTGTATGTACATTTATTCGTTGCGGCAAACTGTTTGATGTATAGATGTGTAGGTTGTCGGAACCATTGATGTTCTTGGCGGTTTCTTGTTGGTTTTTATTTTAAATTATTACGATTATAATTTATATTTGTTTGTTGTTTTAACTAATTTGTTATGATTAGTTGATTGATTAGGTTGTATATTAGATTATATTTAATCGCATATTATATTTCTTTGATGAATTAGATTAGTCAATTTAGATATAGTATTAGAGGATTTCTCATTTAATTTATGATTTATGATAATTGAATTAATGAGAGTCCGATATCACCTTCATTAAGTCCTTCTTCCCAAGAACTTTCCCACATGTTTCCTAAAAATTTGCTATATTAAAATACACGGAAAAGGGGAAAATGCTTTTTAGTCATACCATAAATTTGTAGGTTTTATATAATGTCATATTAGTAATTCTTTTTTTCTTAAATATTGTTGACAAAGAGTCTCGAGAGGAATTGTGAAGGATTGTGTTAAGGTCATTTGATTGCGATGCAAATTCTGTCTAATTTGCAGATATCAAAGACTTATACATATATATATATATAAACGTCTAGCTTTGTGAGGAGGAGTAGTATTCTGATTTGCCTGAACAACGACATGATTGAAGA